>JANRMR010255786.1:0-11437 GCA_025434825.1 Bergia sp. 'catenularis'
GAAATAAAAAATCCATGGCTTCACAGGGCTGGAAAACGAACCTACAAATTCCATGACTTTCCATAACGTCATTTGGGGGTTACTCCTTTTAGGACACAGGTCTGTAGACATGTTTACACGCACTTATTAATAATTTTGTTGATTCACGATAATAAGAGAGTGTGCATTCCGTAGCAAAATTGCCCCATCTAAAGCCAGTGGATGGGAAAAAATATTTTAGAATTTTTGGTCACGGTTTTAGCTTACAGTAAGTACTACTGACCTGGGCATTATTCCTGTCAGGGAAATTTAACTATCCAGAAAACAAGTAAAGCCATTTAATTTTAGTTAAAACGCTACAAAGCAAATTAGTAACTTTTGAAACAAAATATGTTACTGTTTTAAACACAAGCCAAACTGTAGCTTAATAGATACTAATACACATAGTGCACGACAACACGAATAACTGAAAATAAAACGTTTGTGCTCACCTTGCTGAGAATATGTGTATACCAATCCAGAATGACAAGGAGGTGATGAATATAGAGAAAGTTTCAGTCAGTAAAATGAGTTTTTGGTGTTTATAACTTCTAATTTGTTATACTGGATTTATTCTCAGAGTAATGATGTACAATGTAGCACTTTTGTAACTATACTGCGCATGACTGTAATGAAAAGAATCAATAGTTGCTTAAGAGTTGAAAAAAGCAAGTAGTTTTTGAAAGATATATATATATATATATAACATTGTAATAAAGCTACAAGGGATATAAGAAGTTCGCTGTCTTCTCACTATTGATTCAAGACTATCCATTTATGAGTTCAAGCGTGCAGTATCTTTCAAAATCCTTCTTACAAGCGGCATCATTGTTGGAAAGTCAACTTTCATCTGATCCAAACTTATATATATATACACTCAATAGCAAAAACTTTGCTTTTCAATTTATATATAAGTCTTTTGTATTTTCATCAAAGGTGTTGACAGATGAAGACTTCTAACAAAAGGTAGTTACAACTGCCTATTAAGAGGAGCGAATTACTGCACAACAAACCAGAATTTAATTGGAACTGGTGTGAAATTCTCTCATTTCAAACTAATTCCAGTATATAAGTTGCACCTCTTATTATATTTTATGTATCAAACCTTGCACTGACAAGACCTCGAGTTTTAAAATATTTACAGCAAATGATGCCATGTATGATATCATCACAAACTGGTTGGGGTGTATTCCATCATATTGCACCCCCTTAAGAAATTCTTGGACACCTAAAGTATAACCTTCCCTCTCATAACTTAAGATGAGAAGATAAGTCAGTGGAACTGTATTACATTACGAACTTCCTAAACAGTGGATCTTACAGTGCTGTCTTGAGCCATCTCCACCATCTGCAGAGGAAATAAAATGATTAAGAGATTTCAGGTATTGTTATATAATGAGTCTACCAGCTCTTGATTGGCTGTTTGAGACAAAGGTTTCTTTCTTTTAAGTCTTGATGGTGTTTGAATTTGAGAAAATTTGTTTGTAAACATTATGTCAGCTGAAATCTGCCTATACAGTGCTGCAATCACAGCATGTAGGAAGCTTGTTTATAAAAGGCAAATGGCTAAAACCAATTTACTGTAACTAACACTCATAATAAAAATATTTTTGAAATAGTATAACCTGTAATGAATGTTGAAACACTTTCAGTAATAGAATACACATACAGTGCTACATATACTGCACAAGAATTTTGGCAAATTTCACACAGAGTTTCCAATATAATTCAAATTCTAAAGCCATATAGTGTATAAACTGGAAAACAGCTTTTCCAGAAATGATATCATTGCAACTGACAGAAACACATACCACCATCAATACCAGCATCTTTTTTTCTTCTCTTCCTTGGTGTCTTTGCTTTAATAGGAATGGAATGTTAAAAATCAATAAATTAGTAATTCTGGGTATGGCGTACTCCCAGCTTACAGAGCTTGCTCATGACAATTTGCTATCAGGCTCACTGATTACAAAACATTTTGCATGTGTTTTACAAAAACTTAATTAAAATACTTTCTTAATAATATAAAGTGAAAACTCAAATTGCAAAAAGTTTAGTTTTCAGTCATGACTGTATGTCAGCAGTTAGCAAGTCAACAAAACTTAAAATTATCTGATTTTACATCATACCCCTCTTCAAGAACTGTTTCTACTTACAAGTATTTCAAACTACAGCATCTTTCTATGAAAAATTGATTTATCAGTGTCCAGAGTACTTTTATCAATAGTACATAGATATTCATAGCAACAATGTAAGTCTTTGAGCTTACCTCCAGAGCTCCTAGATTGTATGAGGAAGAGAACAGAACTTGGGTTAGTTTTATAAGATATTTATTTTTGTAAATAGGAAACAAACAGTACACCTGAAATAGGTTTTTGATATGCATACAATAACAGAAATTTTCCAACTATTTTATTACCATATACAACATCAAAAAAAATTAATTACTTCCCTCTCTGCAGTTTTTTCTATTATTATTATTATTATTATAATTATTATTTAAGAAATAGAATTTACAGCTATACTCATACAACATTAATACCAATTTTGTAAGAAACTCAATCTAATAAATGCACACCTAAAGAAACTTTGTTTAAGCATTAATTTAGTTATAGGATGGGTTCATTATTTGAGAAACATTCCAGGACTTTCTGAATTGTTTTCAGGTATTTTCCAGTTATAGTATAAAATAATTCATTTCCAGAAGGAAAAATTTCGGGATTTTCAAGTCTTCAAGTTCCAAGGAACAAATAAAAAGATAATGAATGGCTAGAAATATACAAGCCCTTTAACATTTTGATAGCAAAGTACAAGTATGATAGAGTTAATACGTAACATTTCCACCTTTTAGTTGGAGTTGATGGTGGTGGCATGGAGCTTGAGGTGCCACTGTAAGAACAAAACAGAAAGAGAGTCAAAACAAAACATCCATTCATTAAAAAGTAAAGTCATTTATACATTATGTACTAATACAGCCAGAGTTTGTACACTTTTACAACTTGGAAAATTGGCCTGCTTGTTGAAAAACGAGTCAGCACTAAACCATGGTAACAATACTTTCATCCCACACTATGTCCTTAATATCTAGACTGATTCTAACAAAAAAAAATTAAAACTAAATTTGGGGATTTCAATTTTCCAGGAAATTACATGACTACCGGTATTCCAGGATGCATCTGAACCTTGTTAATGGAGATCAGCCACTCCAGCTATCATGGTGATAAAATGGTGTCCGAATGAACATTGCTTTAGGACACAGTTGAAAAGTTACATGTGTGCAATCATGGACAGCACTGAAAATTGATTTAATTCTGCTGAAACAGACTCTCATTAAACACTGTGTTACAGTGGTGGCAGTACTGTCATCTTATCTCAGGAGGGGGTAAGGTAACTCTTTGTTATGACATTACATGTATGATTAGCATGTGCCACTGACACTGTTCATGGTAAGGTTTTCAAACTTTTTGCAGGGAACATGAAATATTAATCAAAATTCAGTCTATTCAGTTCAGCTGGAAATGGAAAACAGGGTTCTCACTCCTAACCGAATATGAAATTCAAGGACTTTTCAAGGACTCTCAAGGACCTTTTCCAACAAATTCAAGGACCTTGTGTGGCAATTGAAACTTAAAAATTTTCCATATTTTGCTGTAATCATCAAACAAAGCCAGTTATTCTGCATCTACATGTAGTAACTAGTCATTAACCATCAGTGTCTTCACAGGCAAACATGCACCATTTGGAAAAAAATTGGATATACTGATTGCAGATTGGTCAGAACTTACAACCAATTACAAATCCTGTAAGACACAAATTTGCTTCAGGGGTTGAGCTCATGTGTTTTCAAGTCTTAGCATTTGTTTTAAGCAAATTGTATTAATTTGCTGATGCTGCATCAGGCAATTCAAGGATTTTCAAGGACTTTCCAGGCATGGAATTAATATTTATTTATATTTTCAAATTGAAGGACCATGGGAACCCTGGGAAAAGGAAATGGATTTTACAAGTCTGGTATGGGGCAGTGATTATTTGTGGCTAGTCTAGGGCAATTATAGTGTATCAAATGTAACCAAATTCAGGTCTGGCATACGGTAATGGTTTGGAAGAGCCAAAGCTCATTCTCACCAAAAGTTTTGAAGTGTTTTGACTACAGTACCACATAATGTGAAGAACAATGTAAACAATAAAATTTCAAAACATCTACTGTCTCAATGTTATTACTGTCCAGAAGAAAAGAAAAATAACCTCCAACCTCACCTTTCTGATTTAACACTTTCATCTTCAGCACTAAAGATTGAACAAAAAGTAAAATGCTTTTTGTGTTGTGTTGTGACAAGCTAAGGATTTCTAGTAACTCTCCAAACACAAGTTTGGAGAAATCAATTCAGTTATGTTATTCTACATAATAATAAACACAGAATATATTTAAAGCTATTTCAGTTTCAACAAGTTAAGCTTGATCTCCCATAGTCCCTACCTTTCCTCATTCTTTTCAGCAAGTTCTTTTAATAGTCCATCAAGTTTGGTTCTGGCATTTTGAAGTCCTTTGAAATGAAAGCCAAATTAATGGATCAGTTATGCACTTTTGAGTGAAAGTTCACTTACTTCTGTTCACCTTTTGTAGCTCAAATCCGTTCTCTTAAAGATTGTTTCTTTATGCAATATATATTCTACCTGGCATGTCTCGATCGCTCGCAGAAGCCATCCCCAATCACAAATAATGTACGTAGCCTTGTAGCAATGTAGGTTACCAAACTAACGCAGTTCTTTACGTCATTTATACAGCAGTTCAAAAATAAAACATCCAATTTACAAACTTTGCATCTGTAAAGTTAGGTACCACTTTATGTAGCTATTTATTTCAAAAATGCTATACTGAAAACTGTATTCGCTTGTACACACAGATCATAAACTTCACCGCTGTTTCTCCTTCGAATCGGACGCCATTTGTGGAGTTCGAAGACCCGGATAGAAGAGCGCTTCTTTATTGGCTGATCAGTAGTTAGTCACGTGAAGACAAGTATTTCCCATGAGCCCGTGCAAATCGTCGTTCTATTCTTTGTTTTGATTGGTTGCAAGACTTTTGCTGTAATTTTCAAATCGATCGCAAAAGAAACATTGATTTGTCTTGCAACAATATAAAATTAAGAGCAGAAGGATGTCTGTTGGAAACGAATCTAATTCGTCTCGATTTGGAAATGTAAGTAATTTTGAAGATCTATGATCAAAGCAATAATGAGCCCACACAAACAACTTATAAACAGACTATTTTAGAATAGTTTCAACCCTTCTATGAAAATCACATTCACTAAAATTCCAAATTTATCCATAGACGGATAAAGCTGCCTTGCTCCTAAATTTGAATATATTTTGCTATAAGGATTTTCTCTTGTTTCTTGCAAATCGCTATAGGCACCATTTACTGTCGAAGAAGAAGAAGCAATTCAAACAGCATTACGCCAGAAGCTTGGACCTGAGTACATCAGCCAAAGACCCGGAGTTGGAGGTCAAAAGGTATTCCTGAAGTTGAACAACTGTAGGTTATAGCCAAATAGATTATACTGCTCCATATAACATGTTCCTGAATGCAGTATCAATGCCATCTGTCAGATATTTAGGTTCTGTCTGCAATCTCCATCTGTTGCAGTGAATGCTGCTGCTGAATAAGTCTTACCGTACCATAGTGGACGTCTGTAAATTATGTTAACCCAGGGAGGGGAGGGGAATGGGACAGTGTATAGGTGAGTGTTGAAGTATGAACTATTTGATCTCAGATTAGCTTTTTGTTCAAATGCATGCCCCACCCCAGAAATTTTGGCTCTGATCAAAAGAGTATAAAATCCCCCCCCCTGAATTTAGTTACCCGACCAGTGCATAAAGTCATCAAGAGCAACAACACTTTATACCCCAGAACTTGACATTATAAAACTGATTAAGAATTTTAGGTCACTGGCCCAATGTGCAAGTAAAATTAAAAACCTACTGGCCCAGGATGAAAATGGACTGGCTGCCCATTGTGAAAATTTGAGCTACACTCTTAGCACAAGCTTTTATTATCTTTCTCCTTCTGCAATCTCATCTCAGTTGCTGGCCCTTGGGCCTCTGCTTTTCAAAATTTACTGGCCAAAAGAGAATGAAAAGTACATTTTGACCAATGGGCCAGTGTTGATGTCGAGCCCTGCACCCAGTCACATATCCTTTAACTTTTTATAAAAGAACACTGTTTTATGTTAAAATAAGCCTCTCTCCTATTAAAGTGATACCAACTTATTGTTTCAGCTTGCATACGTTGAAGGCTGGCGTTTAATCAAATTAGCTAATGAAACTTTTGGATTCAATGGCTGGTCTCACTCTGTTACCCATCAGAACATTGGTAAGTTCCAAGCCTTGTAAATGGAGAACTGGTTCAATATGTAAATATATATAAAGAGAATGTATACTGAGATATCAAGGTTGAAAATTGAGAGACTGATTTAATTTGTTGGCTCTCAGCTAAAGGCAGGACATAATGGATATAGTTATTTTAAATGTGTTAAGTTAAAGTGCTGTACAAATATCCCAAGTAATTCCTTCTGAACGATAGCCCTAGAAAGGAAATGGGCCCACACAGAGAAAGAGAAAAATCTCTGACCCCAGCAGGAATTGAACCCACGACCTCTCAGTCTGGAACAGATCACTGTTGCTCTGCCAACTGAGCTACAAGGCCAGCTGGGAGCTGACTGTGGGTAATTAAGATAGTAATGTGCAGCAATGAACACATGAGTGAGGGGGTAACCATTAAGGTTTGGCCATTCAGCACTAATAAACTGATATAGTTATTATTAAATGTGTTAAGTTAAAGTGCTGTACAAATATCCCATGGCAAGTAATTACTTCTGAGCAGTAGACCTATATTTGTACAGCACTTTAACTTAACTTATTTAAAAATAACTATATCATTCTGTTTATTAGTGCTGAGTGGCAGGACATAATGCTCTAGTGGGTCTGGTGGAATGCATTTCCAGAAATGTTTTTATAATTATATATATTAGTTATAAGATGTTTTTAACAGTTACATATTATTTTTTAAGCTACATGATGTTCCTAGATTTAGCCCAATTTTTTATATCAAATTGATATCAAGTGCTGTCAGTATATAGCATGTCATAAGTTAATATGACTTGTAAGTTCTAAATTGAACTGCCCACTGTGCTTGATTGGAGCTCCCATGATACTAACAAGGTCAGGGGTGCTTGTCATTTGTTTTGGGGTTAAAATACTACATTTTGGTACCACTTAGGGTGTTCAAAGCAAAATATTTCATACATTTGTACACATCATAGTACCTTTTTGTGGTTCCACGGTCAGTTGAGTGGCATTTTAAAAATTTGAACTACATGTAGCTTTAATTTAATATTGTGACACCATTTAAATTAACTGTTTGCCTCTATGTTTTGATTGGTAGCTTTTAGAAGTAAAATTCAGCTTAAGCCACACCCAGAGTGGTATGTTTTAGGGGTTCAATTAAAAAATCCTGACAAGCATCCCCGCCCTTTTTATATGGGGGTCCCCCCCCCTCCCTCCACTGGGACCTGCACAAGAAAAGTATACCCCTTTCATATGCCTAGTATTAAGTTACAAGGACACCAGACATGATACCATTCCATTCATTTGTTAATTTCAGTGACCTCTTCATGTACTCGATGCCAATTTTTGCTGCCCATTCATATAGTAAGTTAAGAGTACAAAAATATTAAGGCTGCACCTCTTTCAGTCAGAGCTCCCCATAATGCCCTTGAAAGTACTTCTATTAAAATTATTTTATAAACTAAGCTCTTTTGCAATCTGATGTGCTGTTATTTCTTTTTTGTTCAGATTTTGTAGATCAGATAGGAAACAAATATTATGTTGGAGTCAGTGCCTTTGTCAAGGTTCAATTAAAGGTATGAAAATGTGCAACTCACAGTATTCATGTGTGATGACTTATGTGTAAAAATTATCATGAAATAAATATTTTAATGATGTGCAAGGTAGACAGTTGTTTTCCTGGAAAGTGGAGGAGGGGATCATCAAGACTGATAGGGATATTGTCAAAAATTAAATTTGCCTTGCTTAGCAGTTGTTCATGAATTTGTTTGTTTTAATAGCAGACTTACAGTACGTTTTGCACAAAAAACAACACTCAGAAAAAGACACATGTTACTTAATGTTATGTATTTTCTCTGGATTTGACTATGGATGGGGAAATTGCAAAAAATGAAATATATTTTAATTAAGAAGAAATCAGCAAGCAGTCTCTACAATGTGTTGTACAGTATGCAGGTCTCCTTTGGAGTAAACTTCATCACAAATCAGTTCAACAACTTTTTATATTTAGTTTTAAATATGTTACCAGTATTTTCATAATAATAAATTGTAATAAATTATAAAATAATTTTTTGAATCTGATGGCTAAATACATTTTATAATAAAAGAGTTGAAGCACTTAAACTCATGATATAGTGATTGATTGGATTCAAGAACTGATTGAAGTTCAATAACCTACATGTACTGACAGGATGGAGTGTATCATGAAGATATTGGATATGGAGTCTCGGAGGGAATGAAGTCCAAAGCTCTGTCATTGGAGAAGGCAAGGAAAGAAGCTGTTACTGATGGGTTGAAGAGAGCTTTAAAGTATGAATTAACACTGTACAGTAATGCATCTGTCAATGTTTAGCTCCAGGGGGGGGGGAGGGTGAGAGGGCGGGAGGCAAACTCGGGGAAGTGACATTGAAGCTTGCTCCCTGGTTTGGTAGTTTGACAAGAAAAATGAATAAAGTTTAGAATTTGACCTCTCATGGAAACTTATAGGTACAGGGATTTGACCTCTAATGGGCACCAGAGGAGGGGAAATTGACACTGACATCTTGAAAAACGTTAAATTTCCTGGGGCAGGGATACTCCCATATATGGAGATGTGCCACCAGATAGCATTTGTTTTTTCAATCAAAATTCATAAACAGGGTATGATTTATTAACAGGGTAAACTTTCTGCTTCTCTTTCTGTCATAAACAGGGTATGTTGCTTTCCCAGAACAGCAGAATTTTTTTTTTCAGTCTTGTGTGTACATGAACATCTGTCATCAAACACCATCATGTCATAAAAAAGGTATGGGAAATGCTCTTCGTTTTGTCAGGTCAGGGTTTGACAGCCCATGCAGCAGCACCCCTCCCCCCCAGTCAAACAAGGGTTACATACTCCCCCTGGGGTTACATTTCCCTTGGGTTGCCTGCCACCTACCCTGTGGCAAAATAGTGACAGTTGCATCAACTCTCATAACTCAAACCTTCAATCAATTGAACTTCTTGTGTCTCAAACTCATCATGTTCTAACAAAGCTGTTTTGAAATATGGCATTAGATATAATCTGAAGAATGCAATTAACCTAAAGTTATCAGTGTATTTTTAAAATTTCATGTAATTTCAAGTTTTTCAGTTGACTGAATTGTTTTAATTTGTGCAAACTTGAATCTCACTGGCCATCACATCACCAAAAGATGGGCAATACTTCACCAAAAGACGGACGATACTTCACCGTCACATAATAACAACAACTGTCTGTAGCAGTCAACCTGATAGTTAATCAACAGACGCTCAGCAGTCGCGTTCACAGTGCCTGGACTAAGTAACTGAATGATATGGAAGCGTGGCACACCCAGGGACACCTCACAACTTCAGTACTTGCTCAGCCCTCCCCTCCCCTGTTACAGATGCTCCACACATCCTGGACTCTGTTCATTCCTTTCAGTTTGCAATTGAAATTTAGGATCACATTTGGATCTTTAGTTTAATACTAAAACAACAACAGAAGCCTTTTTAGCATTTAACCTTTTGTTAATTTTTTCAGGAGTTTTGGAGAGGCACTTGGTAACTGTCTTAGTGACAAAGGGTATCTGAAGTTTGTCACCAAACAACCTAAACCGGTAATAGCCCAACTTTATTACTGTGCGTTGTAAAATGATCACAGTACTTTTCAGTTAAACCTCAAATCATCTGGCCAAAGAAATTTATAAGAATGTAGATCTCAGCTATGTGATAGTCTCTTCCAATCAATTCTAGACCGCACTCCTCAAAGGCCAAAGCAATTTTCACTACCAACTTCCCCACATCAAAAATCCTACAGGGTTCCCACGGTCCTTGAAAATCCTGGAAAGCCCTTGAATTTGAAAAAAAGAATTCCAGGCCTGGAAAGTCCTTGAAAATCATTGGAAGTCCTTGAAAATCCTTGAATTGACTGATGTCAGATTTGACTTGGTCTCGGCTGCAAACGAATTATTTGGCTGTTGTTTTTTTGTCACCCTTTGAGCAATTTTGTTGCTCCATCATGTTTGAGAAGGGGTATATGGCAACTTTTCCACCGCATACATGGACCTTGAAAAAGCCGCATAGCCTTGAAAAACCTGGAAAAGTCCTGGAATTTTACATGATCTGGGGGGAAGAGGCCTGTTTTTAGCAATGTAATTTAGATGTACGTTTACGTTAAAACGTGTTAAATAGTTTTTAAACAGAACCATTGTAAATGTAAACTTTATCGACTCAGTTTTTTTCTTGCTGTAGTCAATAAGATTTAACAAAAATAAACCTATCTAAATGCAGCTTTCACAGGGTTTGTTCAGGTCACGGAAAACCTGGAAAGTCATGGAACTTTACAAATTCGCTTTCCAGGCCTTGAAAGTTATGAAATTTTTATTTGGTTATAAAAGTTATGGAAAACGATTATTACTGCATAAAAACATAGTTAAGACACTTTCGTGAGTTGGAAGATAGCAGAAACCTGAGTTAATTTAGGTACAGGAAGGCTGGATTCCCATGAGATTAGACATAGACATAAATACACGTACGACTTTGTTTCTTTTCTAAAATCTTGAACTTGGTTACTGTGCTGAGAAGAGCTCAAATCGAGAATAGTTTTGATATAGTCAAGAAAAAGATGGTCAAAATTAGGCCATGAAAAATTGTTCAAGTTCTTGAAAAAAGTCATGGAATATCACGCAATTTCGGAAGGTCAAATTATTACGAACCCTGCCGGTTTAAAAATTCCGATCTAATCTAAAATGATAGGAAAAAATTTAACTTCCAAATTTTGTTCAGTGTAAACAGGACACTACACTACCACAATACATTTCAGGAAGCTGATTTTTCCCGTCGAATTTCAGCCATCAGAAATCCTTGACGTCAGCTCCATGAAGAGAGAAGGAGGTGAAACAGTTCCCTTTGCAGTCAGGAGAACTGCCAAGAGCAGAAAGCAGCAGAGCAACAATAAAGAGCGAGGTAAATGTTCCTTTTTTACATACACACTTTTTTTTATAAGAACAATTTTATAAGAACAACGAAGCTCAAACTGATCTAAAAGTTAAGAACAACCTAAGAACAACGAAGCTCAAACTGATCTAAAAGT
>JANRMR010255897.1:0-26337 GCA_025434825.1 Bergia sp. 'catenularis'
GATCAAATGGTCCGTTCCTTCGATTTTATTATTATTATTACTTTTCTTAGTCCCGTAATATCGGCCGCGGGTCTTTAAAAGCAACTAGTCATAATTTTACCGCAGATGCTTATAATTCTTCGCAATGCGACAGAGCTGTCACAGCGCTGAAAAATATGCTTACGCAAGAAGTGTCCCCATGTACAAGTTTTTGTTCTCGACGAGACGTTGTGCACGGTGCTCAAGTGATGGCAAATGACCTCTGCCCGCTTTCCCTTTCTTTCAAGAGACTTGACAATCCTTCTTCCATTTGTATACTCCATCACATTTCTTGTTTTCGTCTGTTTTAATACTTCTGTTTTACCAAAGTGGAAATCGCTGGTCTTCTCCAATAATGGAGCAGGGGGGAAGGGGGAGTGGGGAAGGGGAGGGGAGGGGGGGGGGGGGGGGTTGGAGGGTGTGGCATCCAATAGCTCCCAGCCCAGGCAACTTTTGTCCTACTTATGTCTTTGCACCGAAAATGGTTTTCTTGATTGGCGAATTGAATCAAAACGTGCCAACGCCACTGGTCAAATTTCCCAAAGTACGATCGAAAAGTGATTCTTGTAATTTATAGTACATAACTACCAAACCTGATATTTTGCTTGTCTCCTTCTTACAGTGTGATGTTGTCTGGCCACAAAGCCGGAGTGATTGACCTATACTCAGTGGTCACTAAAGTTTGTGGTACTCCTCCCTACTCCTACTGGAGATGTTCACTGATGAGAAAGCCTAAAGACGTGGTTAGAACCCATTTTTAAAAATAAAGAAAGAAAGAACACCGTTATCTTGAGCACTCTACAGAAATAAAACACTGAGACAAGCCACGGCAAATTGTTGATAAACAATGGGAAAAGATAACAACATTTTTGAAAGTTGGGTTCGAAAAGGGTATCTATGCTCCATAAGAGCCGTTTTTCAGTGGTTCTTTTTTATTATCAAAATGCCCCTCGAACCGTCTCCTAAATAGGACCTTTATATTAATTGTGTGTGCGTTGTTAACTCAGACTGCTAACTCGAAGGTCACGGTTCGATTTCCGGCTTGGCCATGGGGTTGGATATTTAAGTGACCTTCTTTCGCCACAACGTCCCTGCACAGGAACGTTAAGCCGTTGGTCCCCCAGATGGATGAAGAGCCATTCTGTGGAAATACCATCTGGGTAACCTCATTAATATTCTTATTTTTATTTTTATCATTATCATTACCATTACCATTATCGTTATCGTTATCGTTATTATTATTATTATTATGTTGATGTTGATGTTACCCAGATATCATTTCACAGAGTGGCTCTTCATTCATTTTAGGATCAACCACTTAACGTCCCTATCCGAGGACAGTGTGGTGAAAGAAAACCGCCTAAATATTTAATCCCACGGCTAAGCCGGGCCATAGACATCTTTAGATAAAACTTTAACAGTTTAACACGTTAAGATCAAGAAATCGTTTAAATAATTAGTCTCCCTCACAGCCGTTCTTTCGTCTTGTCACTAATGCGTCCTCCTCACAAAATATTGATGACGGGCCGAAAGAACGGCTACAAGGGAGACTATTAAAACGATCGGCCCAAATATATTCCATTCGTGGTGTACAGCTGTAGTGCTTACAACAGTCTTGCTTGGTTTCGTTTCTTACATTCTTTGTGTTTCATGCACACAGCATTACAATCTTAAAGGATACAAACTTCTTGGGGAAAGCGTAGCTGCTGGTTTTAAAAGACTCTTGATCCATCCAGATGATCAGTTTTGGGGATTTTCGCCAGTGTATCGTTACACAGGTACGAAGCCATTTTGTTCTAAACTGTAGCACAGTCATGTAACTTTTGGAGTTTGGTGAGCCTATCTGATATATCTTAGATAAAAGTAACCTCATGCTGATAAAGAACCTAAACTAACCTACAAATCTCCCAAAATAAAATAATTAACAATCATCCTCTGAACTGGAGGTGACTAGTGGTGGATATTTACCGAGGCGTGAATGCGCGGAGATAAATATCTATCGCTAGGCAACGACACTTGGGGGGATAATTATTTTAGTATTAACCAAACAGGTGAATAGCACTTTTAAAAATAATGTATTTCCATTTTTTGCAACAAAAAAGGTGAGCGAAGAAAAAGCTTCAGTCTTACGCATGTCAGTCTTACGCTCGCGCTCGTTTCATGCATGAGTGACCGAAGTCTATAGCACTGGATATTCGGTGTTTGATGATCCAATCAGAGTGCGCGAAAAGTGCTATTCATCTGTTTGGTTAATACAAAAATATATATACTATATCACTTCAGCAGCAAGGTTAGCGCAGTCATTTAGATCTGAGACTGCCACTTGTGGGATTCTGGGTTCAAACCTCGGCCCCCGACAAGGGTTGGAAATTTGTGCACTTCTTTACCTAACTAAAAATATGCAAGAAGTTACTTTATATATTATCGTTACAAGCGTCGAGCTTTAGAACGTACGCGCTAGCTATTTTCTTAATGCAGTTTTGTTACTGTTACCACACAGATCAAGTCCAGTGGCAATACACATCCTCCTTCTGCCCTGACAAGAAAACGCGGTGCCCCGTCGACACAACCTGCTGTCCAAGCCGCTTCTCTCTCACAGGTTATGGGTGCTGTATGTCACCCGGTGCAGTGGCTTGTGCTGACAAATGGCACTGTTGTAAACAGGGTTTTCATTGTTCCGATACTTGTACACCTACAAAATGTACGTGTTTATCTAACAACAACGTCCAAAATTTGTCTGCAAGTGATACATCCTTAATCAAGCAGTCTCGTGCGCACGCGCACGCTAGCCGCTTTGAAGAAATGATGGAAGCTTCTTTGAATCATCCTCACCCGGTGCTCAACTCAGCTTCGTCAACAGATGTTGCACCAGCGAAGGTGGCTTTAAATGACGTTGCTCTACACCATGCTAAAATAGTTTTCAAAACACAAACTAATAGACACACCAAAATGGCCAGTGATGGAAGCCACGGATGTTCAAATAGAAGAAAAGGTCAACCGTGTCTCTCGCCAGAAAGAGAGTCCATGAAGGAACTTCTGGCCGTTATTCAGGCTGGCCACACACACAAAGTAACGAAGGCAGTAATGAAAGAGGAGGTTCGGAAACTCTACAACTCGATATATAACCAGTATGACCATGCAACTGGAGCTGAATTAACAAAATTGCTCGGGAGCGAGGGTGCAAAAACCAGTGCAATAATCAATGATCATGGGAAGAATAAAACTACCACTACCGAAATGCAACTGAACAATGGAGGTACTTCTCGTGCTAAAGCTAAACCGAGGTCTCCCCAAGCTGAAAATAAATCAAAGGATAAGGGAAGGATAGAGAATGCGACGAAAACCATATTCAACAGTCAACAAAATCGTGAAAATCGATTTTCTGTTTCTTTACTCAAGACAAGTGACCGAAAGAAAACTTCAAAATTTGGTCAACAAACCAAATTGAATAATAGCAATGCATACAAAGAGAGCAGCAAAATTATAAATAATCTCAGAACTTCCAATCAGTTCAGCCAAAAATCTAGAAGTACAAAAGGATACAGAACTAAAGCAAAGGCCAAAAAAACACAGTATCAGATCAAATTTATGAAAACATCTTTGACTAAAAACATTTCAGATAAAGGAAACAAACGCCACAGATTCGTAAACGATGATGGAGGTGAAACAGTAGAAGTCAATAAAGACTTTCAATCAAATATTACATTCAATAGCACAACTCCAGGTAGCAATAGAACAGCAAAGGTAAATACGACTGCGAATGCTTATATTAACGATTCTGAAAAGGATTTATCTACAAATATTACGAACGACAACGGCGAAGATTTCCAACATTTGAATGCAAAGAAAGGCATTAACTCTCCAAACGCTCAGCAAGGAAAAACAGAAAAAATTAATTTGGGTAGAGAAAAGAAATTACAAAAGAAGATTGAACCCACGAAGGATAAGAATGAAAATCTTATGTACGGTGCCCAAGCAGTATTCAACACTACAGTACATGTAGAGGAAACAAACAATGCCCTTACTGACAGAGACGTGAAACAAAGCTTCTCAGCCAGTGGTGCGGGCTCTTTCTCTCCAGAAGTAACCTTTCCTCAAAAGCCGAGATCGTCTCCTCAGAACGCGAACGGTCAGATTACAAAACCTCAACAACTGAATGGATTTCCTGGATATATATCTAGCACTCAAATGCCTTTAACTGATAATGGAATTGAAGGTTCCTCAGACACCGAGACTACAAGCAACTTCAAGTGGAGCAAAGACAGCCTTACGATTGGAGAGTCGTCTGGTTCAGTCAGCGAAAGCGGCAAGTTGTATGAAGGTGAAGGTGAAGATGTAGATTATTTTGAAGCTTCAGGGAAAAGCAGTTCGCCCGGTACTAATGATAGGAATAATTACAGAAACGTTGAAAGTAGTAAGAATGATTTACTGTCTCAAAATACCTTAATCTGGAACAATGGCAGTTATAATGGAAGAAGTGGAGGATATTCACACAGTAGGAATTTACAAAGAAAAGAAAATAAACATCATAGCAGCTCAGAATCGTCTACAGATTTTTCCATTGTTCGTGGCGAAGATGAAGTAGATGGAAGTGGTAAGAATATGGATGAAACACCAAATCTAAATTTTGACGATGAGCATCGTTATGAAAATGTTCTACCTGAAATGATGGAATCTAATAAACATGAAACAGTCCCTATTATTTCCGGAGAGGGCTTGACATCTATTGACACTGAAGGTCCGTTTTCACAATCAAACAGAGGCCTTGAAAATGAATCGCTGAAAAGTAAAGGAAAGACACTTCCAGTTAAGAACCAAAATTTAAAAGAAAATGAAGACATCGATAATTCCATTGAAGAGGCTTTAATGGCAGAAGAATTGACAGAGGAAGATTCTGGATCTGGCCAAGAATCATTGATGGAAGAAAATGATGCTTCAGCGGATAAACCAAGAGATGCTTCCACTGTTAAGTTCAGACAAACTCCAAAGGTCGCCAGCTGGAAAGAAAGTGTAAATCGCATTAAAAATGAGGTAGTAGATTTCAAACAACAAAGTATGGATGAGTCTGGTCTGGGAATTAAAAATGATACAAACAGTCAGTTTTTACGCAAAGGTTCTTTGAATCATCAGAATGTACGGAAATTTATCGGTAATGAAAACATTTCTTTCTCTAAAAACAATTTCAAACTGAATAAAGCCAAAAATTTTTCGCTCAAACAGCCTGGAAGAACACAAAATGAACAAATAGTCAAAAACAGCGATGAAAAAGTTTCAGGACAGCCACCCAATGCATCAACCTTAAAAGGCAAGAAACATACCTGGTCTTCAGAAGACAATGGCAATCCTCTTTTTAGGTATATGCAAACGACGTTAAGCAGAAATAAGAAAGGCAATTCATCTAAATATAAGCTGAGTCTGGGAAACCTTGAAGCAAGCGATAACATTTTGGTCAAAATGGATTTAGGACAAAACATCCGTAGCTCCCACAAACAAGAGCCATCAATCTCTTTCAGTAGAAAAAAGGAAAGCCGCCCTACGATAGAAAAGGCATCTCTGGAATCTGAAGATAGACTTGAAAGCTCAACCACCTTGCAAAGTGGCTTAGAAAAAACAAACACCATGAGAGACAAAATATCAGGAGAACCAGAGCTAGACAATGTGGATGGAGAAGAAGATGATATAATGCGATTTGCTACAATGAACAATCACATCAAACAACCCGAAGATAGATTTTCGAAAGCAAACGATGAAAAAAATAATTTCGACAGTGATTTACTTTCTTCAGATGATGCAGCTACTGGTAGTGAAATTGGCTCTAATACAACTAATATCTCTTATGATCCTTTCAATGATTTTGATTCAGAAAAAAAGTGAAGGGTTACTTTACCAGCACTAGAACAGTAGCGGTAAGCTTTTCTTTGACATAATACCAAAAGATATGATGGATTTTTATCCAGCAAAAACAATTTTGTTTTGTTTGATTTGTTTTACATGTTTAGCTTACGGAGTTAAAAAGTTTTTACTCGTCGATAAAAAGGCAAAAGTGATCTAGTCCAAAAAGAATACAACTATTTTTCAAAACGTTTACATCTGCAAAAGGTGATACCAAACAGGAAAGCATCATCGTTTTCATTGTCCGTCCTGTGCACAAAGTAAGAGAAACCAGCAAATGTAAAGTCAAGCAACTGCCGTCCGAAGATTACCTTTCTATTTATGTTATACCAGCTCCCATCTTGCTTTGAAAGATTGCTTTTTTAACATGTCAACTTTTTATCAAAACAATTGTATAATTTCTTTATTACTTTTTCTATCACTCATAACTGGATTCAATTTTTTTTTACATAAGATATTAGATTCTCACTAATTCCAAGTTGTCATCTCGCAGCTTGAGGTGGGTAGATGCGGTGGAACCCCATCAATCTAATAGACAAAAGACCAAATTTTTTTGGAAGATGTTTTATTCAATTTTCTTATCCTCATTACCAAAGTCCTGAGCAACATGCAATTGAATACAATACAACATTAATGGCCTCTCCCCGTTGGGGCTTTTCAGGGAAAATAACTGCAAGAATTGAAAATATTTAAAATAGAATTACATAATAATTTGGAAACTATGGTACAAAATGACGAAAGCTATTTACAAAAATTATTATCTTTTTTATACAAAAAAGGCCAAAAATCCCTAAAATTCAATTACTACAGGTCTTGGTTAAAAATTAGCTAAAATATCTCAATTACACACCACGTGACCGGACTTTCTCTTCCATATCACATTTGTTAATACGGCCCTTTACACGGTTCCTAAAAAGTCTGCCATCGAGGCGAAGGTTGACTTGGCATTAATACAAACCCCCAGTGCCTTTGACATACAAATCAAATCAGTGATATTATTGTGCTAACCAGTTTCACATCTCTAATCATGTGAGGTCAACGTTCGCCTCGGAGCCAGACAAAGGCTTGGTTATTTTTCAGGAACCGTGAAAAGGGCTATTAGCCCTTTCACTCCTAAGAGTGTCAAATGACAAGCTGCCTAATTCTCATTACTTATCTCTAAGTATTTCCTAATAATAAGTTGGGGGAGTTTTGCATTTCATCTTAGCGAGTTTGGAGTGGATGATCAATTCCTTAATTCTCGTAACCATTCAGCCTATTTTGTACTAATACTGTAAGGAGAAGATAGATATTGGTAAACCTGGTAGGAGTGGAAGAATTAATGTAAAATTTCTACTACATATAATTACAGCTTAAGCTTGCTCTTTCATTGAAAATACCTATTGAAGGGGCTCTTTCATGGTTGAATCAATATTTTTTTCTTTCTCAAAAATAAATTTTGTACGTTATTTATCCAAATAATTTCAAATAAAAAAACATCTTAATCCAATAAAATACTGTTATCAATCACTTCTCCCAAGGTTTTATGCTTTTTCAAACAATTTATTACATTGTGTTCCGGCCCGAAACACAAGAATTAACAACTACAATCCAACTTAATCGCTGCCTAAAACAGGCCATCCGTGGCATTTACCTCTTGAAAAACTCGGATTGGTGTCTGAACAGTGTCTGTTGATAGATATTTTACCTTGAAACAGGTTTTTTTTGTCAATAATCCCTGAGCATGTGCAAAGCCGCGAAAGAGCCCTTGTAAACTTGCACGTGTTCATAAAGGTCCTTGAAGTCCTTGAAAGTCCTTGAATTTGCTTGACGAGAATTCAAGGCCTTGAAAGTCCTTTGCAAATTGGGGTTTTGAAGTAAAGTCCTTAAAAAGTTCTTGAATTTTTCTGTAATTCTGTGTTGTAAAAGTATAAGCTGTCAACAAACATAGTTCTGAAAAAACCCAGCAAACATTTGATGCCAGACGTGTGTTGGAACCTACATTCAATATATTGATTTTGACTTGACGTCCTGCTGAAGTGTATATTGTGTTGTGTTGAGAAAAAAATTTGGTCCTTGAAAAAGGGTCTGAAGTCCTTGAAAAAGTCCCTGAAAGTCCTTGAATTTTGTTTCTGCAAATCTGTCCGAACCCTGAACTTGTTAAAATAGCTTTTGTATTATGTTTTACATAAGAATATAGTTTACTTCCCAGAGTACAAAATGATATACTGCTACATTCTCGAAACCTAACCAATTTTATAAACCAATAAGTCATTTAATATTGATATAGTAAGGAGTGTATAAATGTTGATAAGTTTGTGGCAGTGAAAGGATTGACTCTAAACTTGATTGCCTGTGCTAAAAGGACTCTTTCACGGCCTTGCACATTGCTCAAGATTTAAGTTCAAGCTGAGTAGATTGGAATGTGTCTTGGGGCAAAGGAGGGGAGGGGGCAATTCGCCCTTTCCCTTGCTGTAACTGAGAACTGCACAGGCAATCTATCCATTGTGTAATTTCTTCTGTAAATGAGATTATTTTAAATTTCAAATCATGTAGAGATTGAAACCTTACTTAAAATAAATGTAACAATTAATCTGATTGCTGTTGTAAGAATTGTATTATAAAAACTTCATATACAAGTTTCTTCAATTTGTGAAAGTATTTACATTATATATTTTTTAAAAATGACGAAAACTACAACAGCAACATGACAAATAAATCGCTGGTTAAAAATGTAGTTTTCAGCTAGTGCTATCATAATTTTGATCTGTAACTGGAGTATAAGTGAATGCTCCCCTGAGACGCACTTCTGTGTTCTTACATAGAGTGTTTTACACCGGGACAAAAATCTCAAAGATGTGACTTTTTTTTCCTAGTGGTAAACACTATTTCGCAAGCGAGTCCATTGAGCGAGTAAAATAGTCCTTACATGAGAAAATAAAATTAACATCTTCAACCCGCCATATGACTTTATCTTTATTATATAGACAAAAAACACGCATTCAGTTCGGAAAATGTTTTTTTGAAATCTTTTGACGAAAAAACTGCGGAATCAATGTCTGCATTCGTGAAATAATCTTCGGACATCATTGTCCTCACTCGTAAAACCTTTGGAAATCAATGTCTTCACTCGTGAAATAATCTTCGGATATCATTGTCCTCACTCGTAAAACCTTCGGAAATCCATGTCCTCACTCGTGAAACCTTCGGAATTTATTAACAACACTTCAAGCATTCGTTTTACTACTGGATTACTGAGTGCCCCTCACTAAAACTATCATGGTTTTATCCGTTATTAAATATGTTCACTCGCTACATGTACAACTATTCTATGGGTCAGCACAGGTATTTTCTTGAACTAAAGGTTTTGAATCATTTTCAAGCCGTTTGTGCCTTTACTTCTCATACGTTTTATGCGAGTGAGTAGAGCAAAACTCTACAATTCGTTAAGTTACCAGTTATACCGCCATAATGGGACTTGTCGGCAAAATCTCAACGAAGAGAAACGTTTGTTTCAGGAACCGTTCACTTGACAGTTACAGCAAGATTGTGTACTGCTTCGTGATCCCGTTGCATCATGGTTTCTAGTTATCCTGGATGACAACTGTTAACTTTTTGCCATTTGAGTTCCTCGAAGAGCTGGGACTACTCAGTTGGGGACTCACCCGACATCTTTCCATTTGCTGGTGGTTGATTTGTGACTTCTGAATTGTTGACGTAATCGTGTTTTCCATTGAATAAATGACCACCCGAGTGAGCCATCCGGCTGGAATGTACACTGTTCTGATTTCGACCGAAAGCACGTGTCAGATTCTCCGAAACCGATGACCGTTCTGGTAAGGATTTTGTGGTGTTTACGTAGTGCCGCTGACCGGTAACAAAATCGCTGACGGGGCGAAAGCACTCTGATTCTGTTTCCCGTGTATTTGGTTTCTCCAGTGACGCCTGCGAGCCATTGACGTACGTATGGCTCGCAATCGATGAGAGCCTCGCTTTGGCACCTGCTGTATGATCGTAAGCGTAATGGTATTTGAGTTCGCCTTTTTGACCTTTGCTCGGACTTCTCGATGGTGATTGGTTCTTCAGAATGGGGCTCATGTAGATTGGGACCAATATACTGTTCTGATCCAGTTCTTGCGATCCGTCCTCGGAGAATGAATCCAATTCAGATTCTACAAGAAATGTTAACATTTAGCTTATACGTTGGGAATTAAAATAACCCTCGGACGGCCAAGAAGAACGAAATCAAAGAATTCACATTCGTGATAATGTTAATGATAAAAATAACCAAAAGTAATCACTAATAAATAAAAATCTATTGTGTACACTAAAAAGGCAACCTCAAAAAAACATCTAAATGGTTTGACCGTTTCAAGTCGGCGCTTAAATGATGCAAGGTCGTAGCCGTTTTATGTCATGTCCAGTGCGTTCCAAAAGTAGACGACAACAGACCAAGTTGATTAACATACCTTCCGTCCGAGCAGGGCTCGAAGTTGGGGACATGCGTTCTAACCCTGTCTCTTCGGGAACTGACAAAGCCTTCGTAGTGTTATGCAAGCGGCGACACATCAACACAACTACCGTAAGGAGGATGACCACCAGACACATTAACAGGCCGCAGCCAATAGCCAGATGTAAGGCTGACACGTCTTGGAACAAATGTTCTGCAGCGGAGACAAACATTTATATAGTATTCAAAAAGACTCGTAGACTCGCATTTTGAAATTATACATAAGCTGGGAAAAAAAATTAATACAAGACCTGAACGCAGGTTCCTTTCCTTGTTAGAGATCTGCTTGGTTTAGTGTCCTTCATCTGTCCGTCCGTCTGCGTGTCTGACTGACTGTCTGGTTTTTTTCCCAGTCCAATTGTTTGTCTGTCTAACTCAGTGTCTGTCTGTCTGTCCTGTAGATGTTGTAGAGAGACCTTTGTACTTCACGTATTTTTATACTTTTTTTGTCATTGTTTGAGTTTACTTTTTAAAAAGGTGGGATAACAAACATTTGAATAACAAATAAACTTGTCTGTCTGCCTATCATCTGTCTGTCTGAACAACTGTTCAACTGCCTGACTATGTCTGTCTATCAGTCAACCTATTTTCCTGTCCATCTGATATCTGTCTGTCTGTCCGTCTGACTGTCCTGTCCTTTCTGCCTCTCTGTTTCTTAATCTCCAAGTCTGTTTAATTTTTCTTTCTGTCTCTTTTTTTCTTTCAGTCAAATGTTGGTATGCTCCTTTATTTGTTTTTACTATGTTACGGTCACTGGACGTGTAGTGTCAGAAGATGTTGACAAGATTTTGAGCAAAACGTCAAGACTGAAACTGGCAGCAAAGACACAAGTCTCCCCGCCTCTCGTATTGTGGTTACAAACAGGAGTTTTATTGATATATTCTTTGAAAGCATCTTAGATACATTACGGTATGTATACCTTCACTTTCGTTGTCAGATTCTCCCACATCCCACAAACTGTTTGACACGGTAATGCTTTTCCTCACGACCCCTCCCTTGTTTTCCACGACACATTCGTACTTTGCGGCTTTCTTTTTGCCTGTTCGGTGAATTCTAAGCTGAACGGAAGACTGCTGGATTTTAGAGTGCTTTTCAATCATCTCACCGTCTCGCCTCCAGGTGAAAGTTAGAGGCGAGACACCCACCGCCTTGCAAATGAGAGAGATTCGTTCACCTTTGGTGTTATCGCTATCCAGAATCGATTTCACAGCAGTCAATTCTTTTATCTCGGGTTTGGATCCTTTACCAACTGAAATGTACAAAATAAATGTTAAAGCAATTTGATCAGAGTCAAATTATTTGCAAATATATTTAAGTGTAAAATAAAAGTTTGGGCCCGGTGGTTCTGTCGGTTAGATCTCCGACTTCTAATCTAAGGTTCCTTTTTCAAACCCCTGTCCTAAGCCTTTCGATGGCGGATCCAGGGGGCTATGCGTGGCTCGATCGAGTCCCTATTTCAAGTTAGAAAGCCTAACAGAACACAGGAACAGGTGTGGTGTGTTGTAACTATAACTATTTTAACTGATATGATAAAACTGATATTTATTTTGCTCTCGGGGGAAGGGGAAGTGGAACTGTTTTTTCTGCGCCTTTTTATTTTTATCGGACAACTTTGGGCAACAGTTTTATTTATTTCATTATTTTTATTACTTTTACATACATATATATATTTTTTAATTTTTTCATCTCATCTCATCTCATCTCATCTCCTTTCACCTCACCACACCACCTACACCTCACGACCACCTCACCCCCTCACCCCTTCACCCCCTAAATTATATGGTGGTTTGTCCCAAAAGAGGATCCTTTTACCTGTACTAAACTCTATTAAATCGCTGGGCATTCCGCTACCAGCCTGGCTCA
This sequence comes from Bergia sp. 'catenularis', assembly GCA_025434825.1. Classification (NCBI taxonomy): domain Eukaryota; kingdom Metazoa; phylum Cnidaria; class Anthozoa; order Zoantharia; family Parazoanthidae; genus Bergia; species Bergia sp. 'catenularis'. Next base: position 12,263 of record JANRMR010255897.1, read on the forward strand.
CCGCTTGGACCTGAATCTCGTAAGATACCCCTTGCTGCAATTTTTCTAGTTTCACGGATGTTAAATGAGACTGGTAGGTGAACACGAATTGCTCTGTAACAGCCCGCAACATCAATCGATAATGAGAAATATCTGAAGAGCCTCGGTCTACCACTTTCCATTGTACAAACGCTGACTCAGAACTGATATTGGTGATGCTGTGCTGAACTGAAGGAAGAACTTAAAAGAAATAACACGATGTATAAGTTTCGGTAACAGAATCGGTGATAATTTTCTAACAATACTTAGTTTTGTTTGCATTAATTTCCATGTTTTTAGATTTTAATTTAAATAACTTAACTTAATTTTACAATTTGTTAATTCTAATAATGACCTATTAAATAATGACCTTTATTATTCACCAAGCCATAAATTAATGAGATTTACGCGAGAAATAAAATTGATATTTCACACGTGTCGAAATATTACATTTTGACACGTGTTAAATATCACATTGATATTTTCTTCTCCAGGTTGTAAAGTCATAATTTATGGCTTGATGAATAATAAACAGAACATTACATGGCCGCTTGGAGATACGATTTCTATCTTCTCGTATCGAAAATATCTCTAATTCGTTCGCTTTACTCACTCGTACGAGATATTTCAATACTCGAAGTTAAAAATCGTATCTCCGCGCGGCTATGTAACATCTTCTATACATACATACATACATGTATATATACATAATTATACGTCCATTAGTATTAGCTACCTATAATAACCATATTGGCTAGGTCAACCTAGGCAGCCAAACATTTATAATAATATATTATAAATGAAGCGGAAGTCTGTCTGTCTGTCTTTCTCTCTCTCTTCACAAAATCGCAAAAAAATCGAGGAGGGGTGGGGGTTAACAAATTCGCCATCTATTGTTTGTCCTTTTAACTATCAAAATCACAACAAACTGACTCTAATATGACAAATGTCCTTACCTCTCTCACACAAAGTCATGTATTTTCCCCCGCAATTCTTGTCATTCCACAATCCGGTGTTCATTTGCTGCGCAGCACAGCCTTGATCCTCGTAATTGTTATTGGGTTGGTTTTCTTTCCAACGCGTAAATCCAGTCAGCTCTGATCCATCGGTCCAGCAGAACTTCTCACGTTTTGACCAACAGCGTTTGAGCCCAATCCACGTATAGTCAAAATTCCCCTTTTTGTACTCACTTGTGTTCATCATTCTGGATATGAACGCGTGTTCTGGAGAGGAGGTTATCTTTGCAAGAGACGAATCATTTTCAGCGCATTTCGTTTTGGCTTTGTTCCATGAAATTGCCCGATTGAATATGAAATAGCACGAAGTTCCGTTGTAAGTCCAATTCTCCGAACATCTCACTTCTAATGTTCCTATAAAATATGAAAGAGAAACATTTATATTCTTGACTATACAAACTATTTGCAAGCAACATAAAAACTCAAATAATCGCCCGTGGCGTTTATTCAGTTTTTGGACGAAGAGGAAGGGCGCTTGTTAGAGATAGAGGGCCTATTAGAGACAGGTCGGTTAGTCCGTTTTGACGTCTTTAATACGAACATTACTTGTAAGACTTTATTAACAAAATGTTTGAAGATAAAGAATATCACAATAATCTGTAACTAGAATAAAAACGTCAGTGGCCCGGCTAACGTTCCTACATAGGGCAATCAATAATAATTATGGTCTGGTTATTCCTAAGTAATACCGGTATAGGTGTATAGAGGCCAGATACACACTCGAATGAAGAAACAATTGGGGCCGTGGGATCCCTACGGCTATCAAATTCACCTCGTCAACTTGCTGTGTTGTCAGCATGATGAGTCCTGATGGTGCAGTGGATAGCACGTCTGACTAGCAACCGAGGAGAAGTGGGTTTGAGTCCTCCTCTGAGCATAGAAACCAACCAATTCATCGGACGAGTGTGTCAAAAGGTATATAAACACTGTGTGTGTTCTGTTTCTTTACGAAACCTTTCCAGGCCTCAAAAATTAAACTTGCTGATTTAAAAATCCTTTTCAAGTAAACTCATTATTAAGTATATAAAGTTCAGAAGTAATTTTTATTGTATTTTTGTCTTTCGTTGTAATTTCTTGCTCAATATTTATTCAGTTAAATTTTAGGTTTTTATTATGTAACTTGGGATATGTACTTTTACTTTAAAACGAATGGACTTTTCAGGGCGTGTATGTAACAAAGTGCTTTACTTCCCAAACCGTGTGTTGCCTTATTCAGTTCTTCAACACCTGCTATTATATCAAAACAGATGTGCTCCCCAATTTGAGTTTGCTTCCTTTGGCAAACTTGTATTTCACAAAGCGCAACACTTTATAGTTTCCCTGTGTAAAATAGTTTTTATGAGAACATATATTTTGGGTTCCCAGGTTGAAGATATTACTACTCGAGGTTTCGGCTTCAAATATTCTTAAAATGTACAACATGCATGTTCTTCAATTTTGGTCTTTTTTCAGTGTCAACTCTCCGAGCTATATAAAGGTTAGACTTATATAAGAGTGTCGAAGAAAACTGACACATACGATAATGAACTAAGGTCGCTTTCCGTTTGACCGGTCCGACCTGCCAGTTTTCAAATGGAACGCACAAGCTATTAGAACTGATCTTGGCCAGATCAGAGCCGCTCAGGTCGGCCAAGCGCGGGAATTTTGCGAGTTTGTTGCGAGAAGAAACACGCACGCGCGCTTTCTTATCTGTGATTGGCCAGTTATGTTGGCATTAAGCATTCCATTTGCACTGGCAAGAACCAGTTCTTTTCGGACATCCAGACCGGAAGTTTCTGTACAGTCAGTCGATCATTCTTTTTAGTCAGCCGTTTCACATGACTATTCAATACTAGTAGAGAGTTGCGTAATCATTTACACTCGACTTATATCCACCTGAATGCCACAATATTCGTGCATTTATGAGCTGAGGACTATAAGCATGATTATGATTATGACTATGACTATGACCATGATTATGATTATGACTATGACTATGACTATGACTATGACCATGATTATGACTATGACTATGACTATGACTATGGCTATGACTATGAATATGACTATGACTATGAGTTAATGATGCAATGGTACCAAAAATACATTTTGTTCAAATCAATCCTAGGACAGCTACGAGGGGGAAGCGAGGAAGAATTATTAAGTCCTCCAAGTTAAAATGGGTAGCATTCTTATGTTATTCACCAATTATGAAGATAATGTTCGACATTAAGCGTCATAACTGATTACTAGCCTGGCCTTTATATGATGCACAGGAAATGTTTATCAGTGATTAGTTATATTAAAACAATATAATCATCATGTGACTGTTAACGCTATGCCAAGGTCAGTTGTTACAAAAGGGCAAACTATTATCTATCTATTGAGGAAAATTCTCGATCTCGATGTGTCCGCCCAGCCCTTCTCTCTCTGCATTATAGAAACTTGATTTGATGCACTTTTATTCCTAAAGGCAACTGTATACCGATTGTATCATAACTATTTATACTACGCATATCTTATTTTAAAAGCTTAAAGTATATATGCTATTAAATCTATACGAATCATTGGCGTCGATATGTTTGTGCATAATCCAGTCAGTAAAATTAACATGGATGTTACTGATATGTGAAAGTTTCGGTTTTCCAGGTAGGTTGTTTACAGTCTGAACAAACGCCAATATTGTTTTAAAACCAATTGACTTAAGACCCAAGTAGCTTGGACCCGCTTTATTTTGATAAGTGTTTCAATGACTATCCCTGATAGTGACTGTGTTTAATACCGAATGAAACTAACCTCTATAATCTGTATGATATAGGTAAATCCCTTGGATATCATACTGTCCTTTAGTTCGAACGAAGTCCTTTTAAAATCTTCTATATCGGACGGACATCTTTTATATAAATAGAAACTTTAAAGATAAGCAAAATGTATGACGTAATAGTAGACAGTTCTCTTGCTATCTTGTTTACTATGATTTTTTAATATGATTGGAACGGCTTTGTGTTTTAGTTTTTAAAAAATGATCAATGTTTCTTGAATGTTCAAGTGCGTTATCAGATGTATATCGTGGCATTAGAGACAACTTAGCGATAACGAGAGAAGACTTAAAATCTATTTCAAAACATATTTCCTTACATTATAACAGAAAAAGAATTGATAGTGTGTGTACTGAAGTAATGAAGACGGCGGCTCGTGGTATCAAGTGATTTTACTCTGCAGAGAGGTGGAACGGTAACTCATTCGGAAACTCATGGTACCATACTGTGATGGTACTGAAAAGATTTTGTCACCTGTAATCAGAAAGTATGACGTAATAAACTTTATGCACAATTTAAAACAAGTTTTTTTATTATTACGACAAAGTCACAAGGTCTGGCTGGCGCAAACCGGCCAAGGGCTTAGGCAAACAGCACGTATGTACAGTTAATGCTATAGATATCACCATCATCTTGAACATTTCAAAAGCAGCAGATCCCATACCGACAGTCAGAAAGCAGAACTTGTCCTAAGGCTAAATACAAAATGTATTCGGATAATCATCTCTTACTACCTAACATAGAAATGCGATGGATACCGGTATCTAAGAAAAACTCCAGGGTTTTTCAAGAGCAAGAAAAACTGTCTACAATTTGAGTGATAAAGAATTGTTTCGAAATAAGTTCATTTTGCATTCTGTAGCAAGTAAAAATGCTCCTGCCACCCTTTTCCATTGACTACCAGCTTTGATAATAAACTTATGTTGGCAGTTCTGAAAAAGTATTTTTCAAGGTTGACAAAGGTGCAAATGGCAAATAAGAGAGATTCATTAGGTGTACTGCATATCTACCATTCAATTGGCTGCGGGCCATGATGGCCATGATCATTCGTACAGTGAATCAAAACACCGAATTTACAAAGAATAATGAACGTTTGATATCAAATTGTGTATTCAAGACACTGAATTTAAACAGTTTAATGTTTTACATGATACATGCTCTACCAGTTTCATATCAATTTCTACATGCTTAATCGCGACTTCCTTTACCAACTACAGGTACATTTATATTTTCTCAACTCAGACTTGTACACCCACGGGCAATCGAAGCTCGAAATTCAAATATAGATAGGGAACACTACGACTCGAGAGATAAGAAAGTTTGAGGTTTAGGTAGTTAAGATACGTCATGTTAGATATACTATATAATTGCATCAGTATTATATATATATGACCGGCCGATTAAAAGACCTTGTATGGGAATTCATTCGCTTTCTTAAAATGCAAAACGTTTATGCAGAAATGTTGAAGAAAAGATAACTTAGCTCAACGTGGAGTTATCGTTGTATCTTGTGTGTAATTTGAAGACGATGTAAGTCAGTTTGAGGCGGTTTTCTAATCGGAGTTATTCCCCCAAAGAACCGAAACCTCGAACAATGCCACCATCTCTCTATCTATCGAGTCGAAATACATTTATCTATAATCGAGTTTTAAGTTTGGATCATTTGGGGTACATTTACTCCATAAAAGTAAACACCGGCATTCAGTAACAAATTATACTACGTGCTTACTTTAAACAAACTGCAAAGCTTACCGTTTTTCTCAGATAAAGCGCACCTAAGCAAACAACTCCAAAGTACAAGTTTCCACATAAGCTCAAACATAATGAAGCATTCACTATGGCTAAAAAGACTGCCAGATCAATCTCAAAATGCGTGCACTAAGGGCCTAACATTGCATCACAAAATAATATTGGCAACTTGGTATTCTACTACTTTTGATTTCCTGTGCACAGAAAGGTCGGATGGTGATGACAAGGGCGTGGGCCGTGGGCGGAAATGAGCTTCACTAGGTTCTTCCGTTTGTTTGATATCGGAAGTTCATTCTTTCTTCACGCCGCTTCAAACTTCTTCATTTTTCCTAATGGCACGGCTTACTTTCGCAAGTAAAGTTGTTTTGAGAACAGAATAAGATGATCTCAAAAAGAATATCTCAGTTTTAATTTAATGTATGAACCGTGCCAGGTTTCGTTATAGAAAACTTCCTTTGTTGATAGATGTTCGCCGCCGGTTCAATATCGCACGCAGATAGATCTGTATGATCCAGCAGATATTGTGTATCAGTATGACATCAAAAGGTCAACACAGATTTATTTTTATAGGATTAAGATAATAACTGTGGATCCAGGGATGATTTTGGTCAATTAAAAAAAAAACATCCTAATCAAACCCAAGAAAAACTGCATGGAACTTGTAGATGTTCAAGTCTTTTGAATGCAAAGGGCAACACACCGTATTAAGACAAGCTGTAATTTACTGACTTGAATATTTTTTTAGAGACGCATGTACACGCATTTTTGTTTTTATAAGAACAATTTTATAAGAACAACGAGGCCGTGAACCCAAGAACAATCGAGGCCCGGATTCCAACACGAACGATTTTTTTTTTCATGTTCCTGGGAGAAACAAATTACACTCAGCTTACCCAGAAACCAACGCAGACAAAATGCACTAACTGGAGCGTGTTACATATATTTCCTTTTCGGAAGGGACGTGGGACTTTGAAATGGTATTTTAAAAGCAGTTGCACAGTGTTTCGATCCCGCCCAGCAAGACCCGGAGACAAGTCTAGTGCTAGGCCGTGGGAATCCCACACTATGAATGAGTGTTTGCTATTTAGAGACTTTGTACGGTAATTTCAACTCTTACCGGTAAATCTGCAAACAACTAAATAAATGAACTTTTAAGGAGTGCTTTTTTGTGTGCGTTTTTTGTTTGTAATGTGATGACGGTTTCGAGCCTTTTTGAGTTTGAGTTCCTTATCCCTCCTCACCGACATTACATAATATGAACAAATGAAAGGAAGCCGGTAAGAGCCAGGGGGGGTACGGCTCCCTTACATGACATATATATATGTATGTGCGACGCCAAAGAGTAGGGTGTGTGATCATTTTGTTCTGAAATTGGGTATAAATTTTGATATTTTGGTCTGACATTCGGTATCGTTTTTGGAAATGTAGCATATGAAAAAATAATGTGTCCAAAAATGGGATATCAGTTTTGCCGTCAGGTCGGAAATTTGAGTTGGGAAACTCGTATAATTTGATCTAAAAACGGGTCGGAGTTTTCCGAACACACACACACCAAAAATATTGGATAGTACACCCCCCCCCTTGGGGAGGGACTGAGGAGTCAGGAGACAAGGAAGCTGTGAATGCTCCATCGTTGCAAATTTTGTTCTAAGAGTGCAAGGAAAAATGGTATAGCTTCATTTTCAAATTAATACTAGTAGTCGTTCATCAAATTGATGCAGGAGAACGACAATATCTACCCAGCCATCAACAGGTAATCGAATTTCCTTGTTGAAAATCAAGTGTCGGTGAGATCCAGGGTATGGGAAGATTACCATGCTGGATAGGACGGGAATGATCGCCGGATATTGTTTAGGAGACCTGCCCATTTATATACAAAAAGGCGTTAGTATGGGTAGGGCGTAGATCCGTTACTTTCCCCCAAAAGGAGTAAAATGAACACAAAATAACAGTTACATATAACAAAGAATACATATATTTATTGCATTTATAAAACGCATCCCAGAAGTACCTTTTTAAATTGAAACGCTCTTTTGCATCTCTGTAGCTTGTCCTTGGCGTTCGAAGATGACCACAACTTGAGGTCTCACAGGGAATTTGAATTATGCTTACGAAGATGGCTGATTAGCCCGATCCTCGCTGTAAGCTTCCTAGTACAACATGAACATGGAATCGTAGGTTGAGAGTTTGAACTGGCTCTGGCTTTCCTCCGTTGGCGTTTTAGCTACTCGTCCTTCACACGCTTTGTTTCAAAGAGTTGGACAACTGAAGTCACAGAGGTGCGTCAGTTGGACCGGTCTAACACCTTAAACGGAACCGCAACTTGACAGTACGAGTTCCACTGTCGCACTCAAATTACGATGTCATATGAGGAACAATCAACAAGTTGGCCCTCGATTCAACACTAACGTGCAACATTTTCAGGCGTTCAATGACTTTATCAAAGCTGGCTCAAAAAAAGAATTTACCCTAGAAAGAGTTTGAAACTTTGTACTGATTTCAGGATTTTATTCATTTTCAATTTTAATAATGTAACATTTTAGTAATGATCCTATTTTATCGAATTTCCTCGTGAATAAATAAAGTACTTTTAGTTGTATCATACACGACGGTTGTTTTGCGGGTTTGTTATTAACTCACAGAACAAAACGAAATTGAATTCAAGGCTGGCACTACAGCACCGCAAGTTCGGTTTATTCATAGCATTTATTTCGACTAGTAGGACAAGTCCTCTTCTGTGACGTGTTGGAATTGAAATTTAGGAAAACATTGGCTTCCAATTTTTGAATTAATAGTTATTTAGTTGCCAGTTTAAGGGTTAAATAATAAAACTAACATGATTTGATATGATATGCTATATGACGTAGTGTGCTGTGGTGCGATGTGATGCGATGTGATGTGATGTGATGCGATGCGATGCGATGTGATGTGATGTATTACTGATGCGATACCATGCCATACGATACGATACCGATGCGATGCGATACAAACAATACGATACGATATGATTCGACAAGATATGATATGATATGATACGATACGATATTATATGATATGAGATGATATTACACGACACGACACGATACGATACGATATGATATGTTATGATATAACGTCTTAGGCGGCAGCTGACAAGTTTACCTATTATGCTTCTTTTTTAAACTACACTAAACTAAACTTTCAAATAAAATATAAAAAGATTTTTATGTAGGCACTTAAACAGTTGGGACAATTGGAACACTCAAATAATTAGTTTCCATAAAAAAAAAATTATTCGTAGTGCTGCTTTAGTAACCGACGTTCCAAACCAAATCCACAGTCTTGACCGACATTTTGTATTTTCGAACTTGGAACATTTATTCATTTGTAAACATTTTACGCAAAAACCACGAAACAAAATAGGAAAAAACAAAAAGTTGTGAGTAGAAACTACAATCCCAGCCAAAAGCCCTTGGACACCCTTGGCAAAAACTCCTCCCCCGCACCCCTTCTTTCAGTGTTGATACGATGTTGCCGGCTTTTCTGTCCGTACTTTTTTGAGCCTGCAAAACAACATTGGCTGAGGGACTGGGGGGAAATGAAGCCCTTATCCTAGTTTTTTGTCTGAGATTGAAGCTATTTTTCAAGTTATATTTTTATATATTTTCATGCATAATGTAATCATATAACTAAAACACGATGTTTAATTAAAGACTTACAATCATTTACCATGATTCTTTGCGTTTGTTCATGTTCTTATTTTTGAATCGATTAGATTGTCGTCACGTTTTCACCGCTTGAAGGTTTTGCACCCTAAAACCAACCTCGTTCCCAGGACTTTTCCCATCCATTTTGCTAGGGAAAAGCCCTGGGAACGAGGTTGCCCTAAAACGGGACTCTGTAAGAGGTAAATTCCGACAAGCGACACGGCCTTGAAAAGGTGACACGAGAGCCGCGAACGAGAGACAAAGGACGAGCTGCTCTTATGAGATACCGACAGCGATACACAACGTCCCGAAACTGCAAAACACTCAGTCTTGAGATGTAGACTGGCGACACGGGGGACTTTCAGTACATTGATCTGTCCAAAAACAACGTGTTTAACCATTATATTCTTCAGTGGAACGACTGTAAAATTGTAAGCACCTGCAACAAACATTTGGGTGCTTTATTGCTTTTAATTTCGCCCTGTGTGATCTCAGTTTTTCTCGATCTGGGAGGTCGTGAGTTTAGCATTTTTTTCCACAATTAAAATATAATGCATTGGGTTTGCGTTTTCCGGAGGAAAAAAATCCGTTGTATTTGCTTTTGCCTGATTTTGGTTTTCTTTTCTCTTGTTTTTGATAACAATAAAAGGTGGGTGTCAGCCACTAGGCCGCGGATTTATAAATATCAAACGATGCTTTGACAAGACTGGGGAACAATTAAAGAACAGCCAGCCACTATTGTTTTCTACGTCAAACAATACTTTTAAAATACCACAACTCTTTGTTTATCATGTAACAGAATTGCATGATATTCAGTTCTGGAATCTAATCGTGGGTGGTTATTGCCCCCAAATTGCGTCTCTCAGGGCCTGGTTGTTCGAAAAAAGGTTAAATTTACCCTAGGTTAGGCAAAACTTAAAATACAATTTCTTAAGCTAGCAGCACGTTGAACGGTGTTTATTCAATATCGCTGAAACCCTCTAAGGAAGCCGAGTTACCTAAATCAGAAATGAGAGCTCGAATCCATCTATTAAGAAGTAAACCCAACCGTGAGTTAAAATTTTAACCCTGGGTTAAGTGCAACTGGGCCCTGGACGCTAACTATAAATCAAAAACTCCTTACAAACGAGTGTTTCGCTTCTCATACCATCCCTGCTTGAAAATGGTCATGAAGCGTGTATTATGTCCTATGTAAGGCGCCCCTCAGGCTCCACTCAACAAAATTGTTGGCAAGGGTATCTAAGTGGTCGTCAGATATTTACGCCTTGCGCCAACCTCAGTCATAGCACGAGTACACCGCCTTTTAGTTTCTTTGTTTTAAATAACTAGCGTGAAAGCCACAAGAACCCACAACTTTTTCTTCTATATTTTAATAAAGAACATGAATTAAGCTGAACGAAACAACAACAACAGCAACAACAACAAAAACAATATTATTAATATTATTATTATTATTATTATCATTATTATTATTGTTATTATTATTATTATTATTATTAGTATTATTATTATTAACAATAACACTTTATTACCTCAATATATATATACATATATATATGTTAATCTCTTTTACTGATGTGTTTTGTGCTCAAAGTTCTAGGTTAATTCAACCTAGAGTAACCATTGTTTTAATCTAGCTGGGTGACTAATATGTTCTTTTGCAAAAGTTGAGAATAAAACAAACAAACGAATAAATAAAATCTGCTTTTCAAGTTGAGGATCACTCTTAACGTAATTTTATTACAAAGGGATTAAGCTCAACATTTGACATTTCTGGCAAACGGTAAGAAAGGTAGCACCGGCAAGGAGACATCGTATTAGCGTTTGCTAAGACGGAAAAACTTAACCTTTTCTTCTCTAAGGTTAAAAAATCAGCGATTCCGATCAAAACTGGACCTGTTATCCAACCTTGAACAGTAAAGTTTTGAATACTTTTCTATACCCCTGTTGTTTGCCGGGAAACGTCAAACCTTTAAATGGGTCGGGTTTAAATTCGCTACTCAGAGGATGAATCATTATATACACAGAAAACTAATAACGTGTGTGATATTCAAGCACCGATATTGAACATCAAAACGACATATGACTTCGCAAAATTTTGATTACGGCTATGCCAATAAATGTTAAGTTTATTTCCTGTGGGTTAGCGGGTGTGTTACAGTCGTGTAACATAGCTGTTTCCATTTCACTCCGCTTTTGAATGGGCCAATACAAGTACTCGAACACTTATAGCTTTATATTGGTCCACAGATACGAAGTTCGTTTTTGTTTACACAAACATATACTTTGAAATTCATGATGAACCTTTATTTTGTGCCTTCATTTCGTGCATTGATTCAAACATAGTAGTTGATACATAACAATATCACCGCACATGCAAGTGGAAACCTTATCAGTGGGTTTTTGTAACTTCAAAGAGAACTGCGTTGAGCAATATAAATACAAAGTACTGTAACCATATTAAGTTCGTGTTTCGCCATTTCAATCTCACACTGACTCATTTCTGTGTATATTAATAATAACTCAATGTATTTAATGCTTTCTTGCGGAATGGATGGGAAAGATTACCCCCACGCCCCTACACCCCTACCCCCTACACCCCTACACCTCCACATCCCTACACACATACTCCCAAAATCTATTATTACTAAATTTAATTTAAATAATGCAGCTTTGAACAAATAACAGAATCAGTGTTGGTCTATTGGATTAATTAAATGTTTATGACGTCACATTGACGTTATTGAAAGTACTTTTACTTTGTTTTCTTATACAACTCAGACAGATGCTCAAAGAACTGTCTGTGAGCTAAATCTGTGCATATAGTAGATAAATGTGAGTCAGATTAGATTCAACGGATTTCCTAACGTTGTCATGTGACGCAATGACCATAAACTAAACTCAACACTCGTCTATTTAAAGAAATTAACTCATTGTTTCATATCCACGGCTGCTATATATTGTTCTTGTTTCGAAATAAGTTGCGCAATGTTACTAGGACAACGGTCGCCATAGCAACAAAATAAATGGCAACATCACTGTAATTTGTAGTGAAAAAAGGTAAATCTATTACTGGAATATTTTTTGTGTACAGCACACAACGTTTCGCCCAGCAACGCTGGGCTTCTTCAGGTGTTAACACTATATAACCACTATTGGATGAGTAATCTTCACCAATTTTCATCACTGTAATTTGTTCATCATCATCTTTCTTTCTTTTTTTTTATCAATACTTTGTAATACTTCTGCTTTACACAAAGGTTGCGGTCAGCGGTCTCATAGAGTAAATAAATATATAAATAAATAAGCAATAACACATAGTTATATACATACAGATTTAGTTTAACTAATTGAATAATTGAATAAGTAAATATAAATTGGGAGTAATAATAATAATCAACTAGTCGAATGTATAAGCAATAACTGATTAATTATACATGGACCAGTAATTTAAATTTCTCTAGACTGCCGAACAAAATGTCTTCTGCAGAGAGGTCATTCCATTCAGGAATGGTTCTTGGTAAGAACTATTGCTTAAAGAGTTCTGTGCGTGGACTGTAGTGTTTCAGAGTCAGGGGATGATTCTTTCTCGGTTTAGACTGAGATAAAGTAGAGTAATCGTTGTGCTTAGGTTTAGTTTTCATTCGTTGTATTTAAGTCATTTTCCACAAAAGGTTTTCCTCGATCTTAACTGGGTTGTTAACCTATAATCAGCCAGAGGAGGGAGATACATTCTCTTAGACTGATAAATAAGTGCATTATGCACAGAGCTCCCAGTTATTTTAAAAATTCTCCCAACACCAGAAGAACGAACATCCACAATTACAATATAATAAACAAATATTTGTTAAAACTCACCAGGATAAACCTTGAATCAACCAAACGTAAATTTTACTGAAGAAAAGTCTCATTTTCTAATACATTTTGTAAATAGTAGCTTAGGGGGTGGGGGCCATTGGAGGGGGAGGTCATTCAAAAAGTACGTTCGCTCAAAATTCCCGATTTTTGACCCCCCTCCCCCCCTTGTTCGTTTTTGTTCGTTTTGTGGTGAACCCCCCTTTCCGTACGTACTGCATCGAACTTCGACCTCACCCCCTGTCGATGAAAAGTTGTGAAGCGGCCAGGCCTAGACATAAAAGCCCAGACGTCACCGGGGGTCTGAAAGACGTTCTTCAGACGCGAATCACATCTAACCCCCAGTGCCGGCTGGGAGACTAAAAAGAGTGCATGCTTTCTAAAAATGCGGTAAAACACATAAAAACCACAAAAAGCAGTCTCAGATCTACAGTAGGAGAAACCCAGAAGAATAAAAACTTTGCTCGTTGACTTTTTTCAGAGCGAACGTAAGCAACAGGATCCCCCCCCCCCCGCACCCCCTCCCTTCAATCGTTTTCGTTCGTGGGAGAAAGTTAACTATTTATGTTTTACCCCCTCCTCGGTGTCCCTGTATAAGCAGGTGATAGGATCTTCATTTATTTTCAATGAAGAGTAACTATATGGTGATCATAGCGGGAAATTTAAAAACTAAGGCATGAATTCCGCGTTAGTGTAACAGCCAGCATTATATATTTAAAGCTGTAGCAAGCGCACAAATTAAGAATAACCAATTTTTAAAAAATATACTAAATGATATTTTTCACAGTACAGTAGCCCCTTGTATGAGGATTCAATGAGGATTATTCATTGTAATTTCCCTTCATTACTATGTTGCATGTATTGGGCTCCGTGCCGTAGCCAGACCAAAACATAAGACGAGGCAAGAATTGCGAATATCGGAGGAACAAAGTCACTTACCCCTCCTATCCCCC
>JANRMR010255898.1:0-15983 GCA_025434825.1 Bergia sp. 'catenularis'
CACTTGCCCTTTGACCAAATCTGTTTGTACTGTTAGTGTAGCACATGATTAGATCCTGGGCCCCTTTTCAGAACCGTAGTATAAAAAGTGTGTTGCCTTATTAAAAATATATGCTTTAAGGCCAAGTAAAAAAATATATTAGTTTCCCGTCCGGAATCACCAAGAAAAGGAGGCGGGTGGTTCTTATTATTTTCTATTCTGTAAATTTTTGTTAAGAGTTCATTTAACTAAAGATCATGTTTATTACCATCCAGCCTTTCATATTACTCTTTAGATACTGAAATTATGAACTCTCCAACCTAGTGTCCTTTGTTGTTTGGAAGACCAAACTGTTTTCAGGTTTTGTAAACTTAGCATATATCTGTATATTAACTATTTCAGATTTCTATTCAAAGCAATGCAGCTTTGTATACCAAGAAAATGTTTTGCAAGCAACGAGTTATAGTCAGTTAATTCAAGAGTTCCAAACAACGTTGCACAGCGTAATATTTGATGGCGTCTCGGCTACATCTACGTGTCACGTATCAGATTACATTTGCTATTTATAGAGTTTATTCGGGGTTTTCACCAATAATTCTCAGATTTTGCTAAAAATCCTTTGGCATAAATAGAAATAGTAAATAACAAAAAAAGGAGGCGGAAGGCAAAAAGGAGGCGGGCGGGGACGAGAAACTTATATATTTTTTTACTTGGCCAATAGCTACTGTAACCTGTTGGATGTTATTCACTTATTGCAGAAATATATGTACACTATACTGTTTAATGATTAAATAACCTGCAGAAATATATGTACACTGTACTGTTTTAAAATGATTAAATAACCTGAGGCTGAGGCTTTTATTGGTTCACTTGTGAAGACAACGCGTAAGAACCAGTAAATTTTGGCCGAGCCTCTCAATTTTTTAATTTTTGCGACAATTCGAGCCTCAGTTGCTCTTTAAGTGTTCTTTTACCTGAATATAAATTAACATGAAAATTTTCTGAAACTGGAGACTCGTAATTTTTAAAATGTCATCACTAGATTGCTGTCACTGACGAGAGTGACATTTTGGAATTTGTTTTCACCCAGGAATGATCGCTTGATACTCCGTTAGATCTCGTGTAAAAATCAGCACATTGTATCGTATTTGTACCCTATCTGCGTTGGTTTCTGGGTGAACTGTGTAATTTGTTGTCCAAAGAACATGAAAAAAAAATTTACTTCCAAAACAAATTATGGCACTAGACATAATCAATATATGATAGTAAAATTAATGATTTAAATCATCAGTACTCCATCGTTTATGTAAATTTGATTTTTGTGACACCTAGACAGAAATCAAATTTGGTGAGTTTCAATCAACTTCCATCCATGTCATTCTGAATTTAAAATGACATACATTTAATTGGTTCTGTTCTGTTTACTGGAACATCTCAGCCAGATACATGTAGTGTTTCTTATCCGACTTATGTGATGAAATTAATCCCTATTTTACAGAAATTTGGTAATTCACAATTCTAGTATTTTGCTGTGACACTGACAATGCCCTTTCAAAAAGTCATTTTAAGTTATTTTTATGTCATTGGTAATGACTTTGATTTCTCTTTGCTACATTTGTGTTAAAACTGACTGTAGCTTTATTTTTTCTACAGGGAGATCTCGAAAATATAAATCAAGTAAAAATAATGGCTCACTGTCATCGGTAGGTGACAATTTTTCACATCAAAAATATTTCAGACTTAACTTTAAATTTATGTTATCTGTAATCCTCTAATTTGAATTCTATATGAGTTGCTTTAAAAAGGGGGCAAACTATGTGAGTTTGTCTTTCTTAGGAAGTGATTCCCACAGATTTATTTAAACAGGGTTTGTTTGAGCTTCCCAATCCAGAGTGTCATGTAACTGTTATAGAACCTGATTGTTGTTTAGATTTTGTGCTTTAATTGTTTTAGACAACACCATGTTTCCTCTATTCAGCCCAACGTCTGGATAGTTTGAAACCCCACCATACTAATATATAATAACCCCAGTCTCAGGCATTAGAATGAATCCTGAATACTACTCCCCTTCTACTCCAAGGTTATTGCGATTCCCATCCAACTGGTGTTAACGTTTCAAAGAGCGAGATACGTGTAGATACTGTTTTGGCATATTTTTTTCCCCTGCAGGATTGGCTTTAAAACATCAAAACATAAATGTTGCTGGAATTTCAATGCTATGAGCAAATTCTTTCCTGTGGCACCCAAGATAAGGGCCTATGTACGTCACTACATGGAGGGTACTGTGAGGGTCACCCACGGACTAAGAAGAGTAGAATCTCCCCCATAAATAGTTTTTTAAATAATTGTGTTAACAGATATCTCCTGGGTGGTCGTATTACTAGAAAAAATGCAGTGAGTTAAAAGATTGGCTCAGCTAATCCCTTGTTTAGGATCCGCCAGCAATTAAAATAGACGGTATACTGTATTTTACAAGGCAGAAAGGCACAGGGAATTTGGGTGGGGGGGGGGGGGAGGTACTCACCCACATTTGATTATTTCGGTTGGGGGTGCTACCCAAGTCTTCAAAATCTGGCCCTATTTCACACCCGAAAAAGTAATTTTTATACCTTATTTCAGACCAAACTGAAGAAGTCAATACCCTATTTCAGACAAATCTCGGAGCACATTAAAAGAGAATTGTTCGGTCCACAGATTCCAGAGCAAATAGGCCCTTACGGTCACACTATGGGGAGTACCCCTCTCCCCCCGGGAATAAAGGAAGTAGAGATGTTGATGACGTAGACACTCACGTATGTGAAGAACTGGATTATCCGATTGGTTGTTTGTTTCGCTGAAAACAGACGTTTGCCGTGCTGATTTAAAATAGGCTTTTTGGTTGACTGAAGCACATCTTTGCAACCAAAGACATTGAATTTTCCGTATTACTAATGGTGTGATCATAGTTTCGTTTATCTGTTTTATGTTTGAATACGGTTGAAATCGATAAGTGGCCGTTGGTTTCACAAACAACAATTTTACATTGGTTTTTATCAAGGTAAAGAGATTATACAAACTTGCAATGAATGGTGTGCAATAGGCAACGGCAGGTAAAATCAATAACACCTCCGTGCTGGCCGCCTCCAAAACACGATATTTCATGATTTCAAGCTTCAGTTAAAGGTAGAAATCCGAGACTTACCTTCCATTAAGCTGATTGAATTGTTGACCCCAAGCTGGCGAGTCTCTCGGTAAACATTGCTACAGTTGTAACAAGCGGGCTAATACAAGAAACCCAACACTTCTCCGTGAATATTAGTGACACCGTACTCGCTTTCCCAGCTTTCTGAAAACTGTTGGTAACATCTGAAGACATTCGTGCTGGAAGCTGAACTGATGGCGAGTGAGATAAGGGATTGTGTGTGTTTTGCCTGTCACTGAAGCCAGTCTTGTTTTTGTTGATTGATTCATGGTATGACACGATTATCAGTTAATAGAGTTGAGAAATAAACCAGAACTCTACTTCTGGCTGTTTTATTTTCTAACAGTAATGGAATCCAAAAATTTTGAGGAAATTCCAAGATGTGTACTTATAGTGACAAAGAACAGCTGCTTAAATAAGTCTTTTAAGCCGACAAATTCCTTCCCAAACATCAGGATATTTGCGAGTTCCTGTTTCACAGGATCGTGTTACTTTTTATTGTTCCCACCCTGCACTATGTCACTGTCAAAACGCTCAATTAGATAGAGTGATCGTGTTATGAGAGGCTTTGATTGGTGAAACTTGGCTGCTGTCGATAACCGGTCTTTGTTTAGCTGTTTAGATCGCATTACAATAATTAGATTAAATTTAATTTTTGCCTGTATGGGGCAGCGCTTCGTGAACAGATTAAATAAACCAGACCCTTCTAGCTGCAGTGTAAAAGGCAAATTCTACAAGAATTAATAATGTGGCGGCCTCCATATTCCCACCAAAGGCCTCTACTTCACTACCCAGTCCGCGGCAAGGTTTGTTTGGGATTTTCTTAATGGTATATTAACTCAATCTTCAAGAACTGTTGTTTAAGTAATAAGTTTATTTACTCTGATGTCATATCGGGGCGCTCTTAACTTGTAACCCAAGAGTTTTGGCAGAAGTCGCGAGTTCTGAGTACTGATTTACGGATTTGAGCTAGATAGCTCCCCAGTACGGGCTAACTGCTGTTGCAGGGTAGTATCGTGGAGTATTGGACTTGTAATCTGGTTAGTATTGCTAGGAAAACAGCCCATATGCCTAGTAACTTGAAACAACTGTGATCCCACTTTGACCTGACTGTGGACAGATGCTCGGCATGTCCCGATTCTCGTTTGAGAAAGACTTGTTCACAACTCGATCGAAATTTAGCGATGTTTTTGTTATAGCTACCTAATCCACGGTTTGGGGGAGCTTTAGCATTGTTACTACACCCGTCGGAGGGATTCAGGGGTGTTTAGAGTGTCGTTTTGCGGTGTGTTTGAGTTTGGGACATGTCATTAAACTCAGCTGGGAAAGCTCACGGACGTGTTCACTTCATTGGTGTTCTTACTCTGTTTGTTATTCAGGTATATTCGCCAGGTGCGTCTGAGGAGATGATGTCACATCCCGGAGACGGGATACCGCAGTCTCATTATTCACCCAAAGGAGGGCTTTACGCTGATGCATATTACATGGGTAAGAGTTGTTAAGAGTGAATTATCATCACGGATCGCATGCCTGCAGTACAGACACGAATGTGACCAGCCATATTGAATTCCCTGACCTAGGGATGCGTGGTTTTAATTAAAACCTATCAACTGGTTGTTTCATCTTGTTCGCTGGACTTCTTTCAAATTCAATTTCAGTCGTCCTGTGGAAAATTTTTGCAGCTGTTTCAGTTTTACATCCCCACATAAACACAACCAAGGTGCTGAAAGTGAGACTTACTGTCAGTTCTTCTAAAAGAATTCTCATGAAATAATGATTTCAAAAAGTTGTTCATTTGAAAATGAAATGTTGGACTTCGCTTGAAATTTAGTGATTTAGTTTTAAAAGATAGTTTATTTAGTAGTTTGTTACTTTTAAGTTTTACAATGGTTGTTAGTAAAATTTGGGACGCAAAGTCGCCTTACAGTCGCGCAAAGTCGTTCTCAGCTGCTGTTTACGCAATCTTGCTGCCCTTACTGTGAATTTGTCGCTTTAGTTTGAGACGAGTGTGTGACATTTTTCGCGCAAAAATTTGCGAATAATCCCGTCATTGAAAATTTGGATCATATCTCATGACAGTTGATGTCTTTCATCTGAGAAATTTGTCGATGTAGTGAATGAAATTGTACAGAAACGATCGCTTTCCCAGTTTTTTTTGTTCAAGTACAACACGAGACAGCATTTACGAGATTATCCAAAGAATACGTCAATGGTGAATGTTGTGAAAGCCGTTTCTAACCTGCCGTATCTTTCTATCGCATATTTAGAATTCTGCTGATTGCTTTTTCGAAACGACAACATGATGATGAATATTCTTTACAGTTCGATGCACAAAATCAAAGTAACTATTTGGCCCTTGTGCTGTTCAGTCTTGGTTTCCCGCCAACTTCTTTGACGCAGCATTGAGATGTTGGATTGTTTGTTATAGCCTGATTTTACCGCGATGCGTGCCGTGAAGTCCTTTCAGTTTTATGGTTATCTTATATTTCTAAATTTTTGCTGCTGCTCCATGCGTGATCCGGATTCTTGCACTTGTAAATTTATAGTTGTGAAGAAGAATTCGCGAAAGGATCCCGTTTCTAGTTTAGCTAAAAGAAAAAGCATTAGAACTTGCCCATTGCTATGTTTTGTTACTGAAACATCATGCTTCTTCAATACAATACAATACAATACAATACAATACAATACAATACAATACTTTTATTCTCATTTCACTTTTTACAGAAAGTATCTAATTCTATCTATATTTTGTTTAATTTTTTTGTTGTTTTATTTTGTTTATATTTACAAAATATAGTTGTATGCAAGGAAATACCTAGGGCCAAAATAAACCGCAAGGTTATCGAGTTTGGCACTAAACTGGTTAAGTTTTAATTTTTGTGTAGCATCACTCATTAACAATACTTACAAAACAGTAAACTACTTCTGAAATAACTCAACTTAACGGATCCAACCTGTTTGTCAAACCGCATCCAACATTGTTTGATGCAACATGTTAGATTCGTTTGAAGACCTTGTTGGATGATGTTGGACGTTGTAGAACAAGTTTGATTGGTTCAGTCTTCTCCTCCAATATCGTCCGGCATTATTGGACCAACATTGCTGGACGATATTGAACCCATTGAAATTGGCTATGCACATTGTTCTTTTTTCGTATTCACAGTTCGGAATGGCCGTCTTGAAATACGAGCAGCATGGTCTATGAACGCATTGTAGCAGTGTTTTATTTTAAAAAGTTTAATAAAGTAAAATTACATTATTTACAGGATTAATTGTTGGAACGGTGTCAGATCTCAAAATGTTTTCATTGGTGGCAGATGTCTTGTCTGGAAAACGAGACTTAAAATAAGTCGTCAATGTCAATGTGGCTTTCGAAATAAAACTCCGAATCTGTTCTAGTTTCGTGTTGTTCTTTTGTCACAGTGTTGTTTTGGGTCTGTACTGTGCAGGGTCATGAATTATTGGCCACAGCCAAAGAAGAGCATCCAAACAGCTTAGGTTAATAAGAACAAACGTTGCCAGAACATTGATGCTGAGATTTTCCCCAAGCTCTGGCTCAGAACCATAAAATCTCGGTGTTTCAACG
The DNA here is from genome assembly GCA_025434825.1 of Bergia sp. 'catenularis'. Classification (NCBI taxonomy): domain Eukaryota; kingdom Metazoa; phylum Cnidaria; class Anthozoa; order Zoantharia; family Parazoanthidae; genus Bergia; species Bergia sp. 'catenularis'. The sequence continues at coordinate 6,747 of JANRMR010255898.1, forward strand.
AACCTTCAAAACTACCTTGTGTAAAACGAAACGATATGAAGAATACGTGTATATCGGGTTTTTTTTTCTTTTTTTCAAAAGGTTTTCTTATGAATAAATACGTTACGATCATTTCTATTAAATTTTAAAAATCAAAATGATGAATATATTCTTTACTTTCATCTGTCTTTTTGCCCCTTTATTTCGCGCCTGCACTGACGGACCGCCCCTGTTGTCAGTTTTAGATTATCCGCGGGTGTTTGTCAATTAATTATGGACTGAATTATGGTTATATTTAAAAACATACTTTATTGTATTTTAATGGTGAGAATTGGCATCTTAGCCCTTATGGTTTTTTTTAGAGATATTCTGGTGGCACGTACGCGCATTGCGTTTTTGAACCTGGTTAACGGCGAAGACTCCTTTTTCCTTTTCACTTTTTTGAGATCTTGAACAAGTTGCAGTAACAAGAGATCCTATTTTTAACACGGAACTGACAAACAATTTATATTTTGACATTCAAATTTTGTTTACAAAATTAAAAACTGAATTGTTAATTATCAGATGCTCTCACGTATTTAAGACAGTTTGTCACGTCGTTGTTGAGGCTGCATATTGATTGCTTAGATTCCTTATTAGTTTAAAATATTACTGCTGAAAATTTGACAAGTCTCTTGGTAGATAATAATGTTAGGCCTGTTTCAAACGTCGTGCTACAGTCAAATTTAATCGAAGCTGCTAAACTTTGCAGCAAATATTCGCCCAAAACAAATTGTAAAAGTCCGTATGAACTTGCGTTATCGGAAGTAGTCTAAAATTGTACGAAATAAACTCCTCATTCTTAAATATTTCGTTTTAAAAACATGTAATTGCAACAAAGTTTAACGGCTTTAGTTAAATTCGACTGTAGTACGACGTTTGAAACAGGCCTAAGTACACAGGAAGTCCATCCACTCAATTTTTAAAATTACTGAGATTCTCCGAGGAAGTGCGCTAATGATTTGGGGTTCATGACTTCAATTTCCCAAGAGCTTTTCATCTAAACCTGTTTTTAGAAATATAGTTTTGTTGGAATAAACGTTTTGATTTCGATTATTTTCTTAGTGTTATTCGTTAATGATTGAGTTTCTGAAGACTCACGTTGCTAGGAAAACTCTCAATATGTGAACTTGTCATTTTTCCAGTGTCAGGGCTTTAATATTACAATTATTTACAGGGAAATTTTTACTGTTCCGTTGAATAATAAATTAGAATATCAAATGTTAACATTTCCAAAAGATGCAAATTATGTTGTGGTATTCAGTAGTTCCCCTGCAGACTATTTTTCTCCTTCATCATGAGTATTATGAGGGAGAGACATCTGGCATTGAAGAAGACGAAGAGGCTAGGATTTTCGAAAGCTACGGGTTCAGTGGGTTCAAAGGTTGCCTTCTTGAAAATAAGCGGAAATTGTGAAAAGCTAACATAATTGAATTCTTCTATTGAGAGATTTTTGTTTAAGTTGTGACAATGACAGATAAGAAGTTTGTAAACTTATCCTTGTGAGTTTTCACCGACGACAGCATATTGCCTTTGATGAACAGGGAGCCATTTACAGAGTTGAAAGAAAATATCCTCATTGTTAGAAAATTAAGATCAAATATCATTAAAAAAGTGACTGAAGCTTGCCTTTTTGGGCTTAGTGCTTTTGTTGTTATATGTAAGATTGTTCTCAATTTATTATTTTATTTTAATGTAAATGGTAATTATTATATATATATTTAAAAAAAGTATTAATATCAGGAGATTGTTTGCATTTTTCGACATTTTCATAAACATCCAAAGGATACTATTGGAGATGGCCAGCATACACTTTCAAATCGACCAGTTCTTCATTATCAATATTTCAACTTTAATTGAGACTGTATTAAATCTTCTGCTTATATGTGTGTATGTTATTCACCAGACCATGGCTCCCCCGACCCATGGACACACACAACTCAACTGACAGGGTCAGCGTCACCATATTCAGGCTCCAGCAGTTCGTACACAAACAGTTATGGCATGCACAGAGAAGGCATGCACCCACGAGAAAGCATGGTAGGTCTTCGTGTGGAGGCTTTTGAGGGTACAGTCATGCAGTTGGTTTTTTAATTTAAAAAAAAATACAATTTATGGCACACATGACTTAAGTTGTTCTAATAATGAAAATGTTGAATATAGAGATTGATATCTTTTAAAAAATAATAGTAATTGTGAAAACTTCAATATTAACAAAGATAAAATAATAATATATTTCTAGTTTCTCCACTGTGATCCTTCATCTACAAAGAACTGATTACAATATAAGTGAATGCATGACCTAATCAGCTAATTATAATATGACCTAATTTGATTTATAATATATTTTAAATTGGATTTAATATATTGAATATAAGTTAATATTTGCACAATTATATTATATATACACAAAGTGGCTCTTCATCTACAAAGAACAAGCTACAGTAACTAGTAACCTAATCAACTAGGTACAGTATGGCATAATATAATTTAAAACTTATTTGAAAATAGATTTACTTTAAAATATTGATTAAGATAAAATTTGCACAATAATATTATGTACAGATTAATGGAGGGAAAATACTAACAGTAGTCTGATTCTTTTTCTGTTTTTTTTTATGTAGCTGTTGTTTGTAAATTATTAGCATGTTACTGTAGTTTACAGCATTTAGCTGTTTGTGGTTAACATTGATATGTGCATGTGTTTTGCAATGCTAGTATTTTATTCTTGTTTGGATGCTTATGTATATAATAAAATAAGTTGTATTGTACTTCTGATTGGTATTTATTATTTAATATTAATATATTTAAGTATTATATGGTTATTATTAATTACGTTTGTATTTATTTTGTATTATTGTTAGTATTTATTGTGTATTATTTTATTTACTAGTGTTTTAAGTATATATTTATATATTATTTCTAGTTATTAATTACTGTTGTATTTATTTTGTATTATAGTATCTATTGTCTATTATTTTATTTACTGGTGTTTTAAGTATATATTTATGTATTATTTTGTTATTAATTACTTTTGTATTACAGTATTGTGTATTATTTTATTTACTAGTGTTTTAAGTATATATTAATATGCATTGTTTAGCTATTAATTACTATTGTATTTATTTTGTATTATTAGTATTTATTGTGTATTATTTTATTTACTAGTGTATTAAGTATGTATTTTTGTTTTATTTACTGTCTTTATTATGTTATTTGATATTATGTATATGTTAAATGTTAACTGTTCATAGTTAAGTATTTGTTTTTATGTGTTTTATTATTTGAATTCTGATGAATTAATTATTTTACTATTGTTTATAATTTGTTTATTAACTATTCTTTATTTTGATTTCTTTGTTTCATATTTATTTACTAAGTAATTAATTGTGTAAATATATAACAAACAAATTAATTAAGAACTTATCAAATGAAAAACTATTTAATATTTAATACCTGGCAACTCTCACCTTTTTATTGCTTGTCTACTTCTTATCAATTTTGATTTTTTAAAATTTATTTTGTGTTTGTGAGGTTTGAAGTTGATAGTCCTTGCAGTCATTTTGTGTTGCTGAAGTTTAAAATCACTTGGAATGAATGGAAAAATTTGTTTATTTTTAGTCAACAGTGCATATTTATATACAGTAGCAAATGTAATTTATTAAATTGAACTTAGCAAACTTTTTTTGTGAAACAGATTTCACTGTAGCTCATATGATTATTTGAAGTCTGAAAGGAAATTTCTTTCTTTTTTCTTTGTTACTCAAAGATGGAGAAGCCTCCCTGCAGATTACTATTCCTTCTTTTTCAACCTCGCACAGTGAAGAAGAACAATATTAAGAGGAAAAAAATATTTTTATTCTGTACATAAGCTATGAAATTCTGTAAGAGATTAAATATTTTTCACTTTTAAAACTTGATTACAACTCTTTTCATTGTCATTGCAAGTTTGCATGTGTGTAATCATTTGTCTCTCTAAAACAATTCCAATGTGGATTAATGTGTGCAAGAAAGTACATGTTAAGTTACTAGTGATTGTTAATACTTATTAATAAGTGTAAAAAGACAGTGCAAGAAAATGCTCCTTTAACATTAGCAGTAAGTGTTTTTGAGTAAGTTGATGCTAACTGCCATAGACAATGTAATGTGACCACCCTTTGTAACCCCTTCTACTATTAACAGAGTAACAAGCAGCATGTGTAGTCAATATTAAGAGAAAATACAATTAATGCTTTTACCTTATACTCCTTCCTGATTTCTCAAATAGAGTCAAAATTAGTCGTAATTTTATAATAAGTAATATAAATGTCTTCTGTATTAGAACAGAACTTGGTCATCTGAGGGTTAAGTGTACAAATGAGAAAAACTGGTTTTTCTCCATTAAGTTTTATAATTTTTCAATTATTTTTGCAGAAGTTAATTTCTGATACAATTTCATACTCATTCTAGCTTGTGAAAAGTATAAATTAATGTCCAAGTGTGGGAGTATTTGAGCAAAGTAAAAAAAAATACATGTACTCTAGCAACGATATCTTTTATAATATTATTTCATAGTTTATTTTATACATTTATAAGCTACATTCAGTGCATCTTACTAATAAAAAAAACAGATCATAGTTTTAATTTTCCAATATATGAAGCTGTTTGTGGAAACTAACTTTAGAGTCCATAACTAACAAATTTCTCAAACAAGCTTTCAGTAATTACATGTATATTCAAACTTGTATCTAATTTGCCAGTGCAGGTACCTTAAAGAAACTTGACCTGTGTGGTTTTTACAAAAGTTGCTACTAAACATGGTAGTTTTGTTACAGTTGTGTGATAGTATTTTATCTCCTCTGTGATATAGAATGATGGCCGAGGCATTCCGGTTACAGCTTTAGCAAAAGTTCCAGTTCCACAAAGAAGGGTGCGAAACACTTGCTATTCTTAAGAGCAGGGTTTTATACTGTGCCTTTAATGTGAAGCTACTCTGAATCACTGTGGCCACCCCTCTACCTCAAAAAATTAAAAACAAAGTGTCATGCAGGAAGTACATTTTCTGTATGAAATTCCAGTTACTTTGGCACCAGTTTTGGAACTGTTAGAAACTTTTTATAATTTCCCCCACCACGCTTTGATATGAAACGAAAGAGAATTCCCCACAAAGTTATGTGTAATATTTTGAAAAAAGTGAAGTCCAAATTGAAAGTCATTGGAATGTTTCTTATACCAGAAACACATTCTGCTATTATTATCCCTTCCACCCCTCCCCCAAAATGTCTAGTTTATCTAATCTCCTTAATACAGATAATTTTTGTGTAGCAGTTAGTTTAATTAAGTTCATGATTGTTTTATGTTTTTGTTGAAACGTTTGTTGCATGTTACTGCAACACTTCCAGACTCTTTGACAAAGCCTTTTAGTTGAAAATTATTAGTTTATTTTTATTAACATGGAATATACAGTATATATATATATAATTTTGGCTTCCAGATGAGGAAACACACATTCTATAACGTTAATCAGTGATTTTAAAATTCTAGTCCATTTATTTTGTCGTGGCGTTACTGTGCATTTTACCAGAAAAACAAACCAAGTAGGTTTTGTATGGTGTTTTTTCTGTTGGTGTTGTGTTCCCTTTTCGAAAGGACTTCTTGTTATTTCAGTTTTGCCCACAAAATGCTTATTAATAAAGTAAGCCATGACATAATTATATTTAATCTTAATTAAAATATTGTAAACAAAGGTTTTATTAATTGCACCCAGTTTTGCAACACATTAAATTTTTATGCATTATTTCGACATAAATGAATTTTAAATGAAGTTTATCTATGAAATAACGTTAAACTTTTTGTTGTTCTAGCAAAGTGGACAAGTAGACATTTTTGCCATTCAGGGCAATTGGTAATCCCTTTCTTAATACCTTTAATTTATTAAATTTAAAATTTTAAAATTTGCTGTAATATTATCATGTAAAAATAAGTTCCTTTGTTATGTAATGATATGCACACTTGACATTTATATGTACATGTATACCTTACCCACATGCATATCAATCACATTAAACAGGAAACAGCATAATATATTTTAAAATAGGGCGTATATGTAAATAATACACACGTATAGCAGAAGTAGTGTTTGCATCAGAGGATAAGGATACTCAGTCCCAGTCCCCAGTCTCTGTTTTCAAAAAATTCCCATCCACATGGAGCGTGTTTGAATAGTTTTCGCCCATCCACACGAAAACACTAAAATTATGGAAATACAATAACGACCCTTATAAAGCATGCATGTTGTTAGTAGTATGAGCCCCATGATGTCATCGTATTAAAAACCTCCATTTTTGTCCATCCACACGAAAACAATAAGCTAGTAATATGAGCCTATGGCATCGTCGTATTCGAAAACCTCCATTTTTGCCCATCTGCACAAAAATGATAATCCGGAGTTTTAAAAAAAAAATCCACTCTGGAGAGGGTTTTCGAAAAACTCCATTTTCGGTGCTTGAAACTCTGTTTACGTGTGGATGGAAGGCTAAAACGGAGAAAAAATCTCTGTTTTCAAAAATATCTGGATACGTGTGGACGGGGCCTCATTTCTACTCTTATCTTTTTATAAGTCTTATTGAATGGCTGCTTTTGTCTATAAACTGTGATCTAAACATTTTAAAAGTTTTAGAGCACTCAAGAGGAGAACACACTGTTGTATAGAAAAAATTAGCATTGTCGAGGACTTGAAAACAGTTGTTTCAACAAGCACTCAGGCTGAAATCCATGAAAAATAAGCATTTAAGGGTTGAATAGAAGAAATATGGAAATTGTGTCTGATGGAAACTGAATTTTCTAGATTTCTAAATTGATCCTCAAGTTGCTTTTTTCACTGATGCTTTGTAGCTGTTTTAAAAATCAATTAATATTGTAATCACCAGTGAAAAATACTGTAACTTTAAACTTAGTGATCGATAAACAGATTAAATCCAGGTGATCCACGAAAGTATAATGTTTTGATTACCTGTAAATTGTTGTTAGAATAATTAATACAATCTATATAGCAAGGTTAACAATGGTTAACTTGTTAAGTAAGGTATCATTGGTATAGTCAACAGACAGTAAACTAAACCTGCTCTTTGTAACATGTTCAACTATTGGCTTGTGCAAATAACTTGAGCAAATGTCAGAACCGCTTTCTTTAAAACTCTGTTTGTTCAAAATTTAAAGTACGTGTAAACTAGGTCTGCTACATGGTGTAAATCACAGTTGTAATAAAAAATAATCCTAAACAATAGATTGTTACTGTACACAGTCAAGTGTCTGTAACTATTGGGTATATAAAAAGGGTTGTGCTTTTTAGATTTAAAGAAAGCCTATAATGTTTTGTTTGTGTTACTAATAAACAAACTTATTTTTATGCTCGAAAAGCTGAATACACTGGTTTGAGAGCTTGCAAGGTGTAACCAAACTAAATTTTAAACAAAATGTGAAAAAATGATGAATTAATTTTAGGATTAAAGATCTTGTTTCACAATGGAAGTTTTCTCTCTACTTGCCTTGAAATGCAAGACAAGTTGCAGACAACATCTGCAGCTTTAACACACGTCTTGTAACAACAAAAAACTGATACATGTAGGCAAACTGCAAAGAAAATCCAAATGATCTTCTAGTATATTTTTCCTGCAACACTCAATATTTTTATCTATCTAAATGGGTGATAATTGTCATGTTGTTTGCTGGAATGTTCTGTGAACCGTTGCACTCACCAAAGTACATATACACACGTTTAAAAAAATCATTTTCGTAAATACATTGTATCAACTATATGTCTTTAATCCAATACTCCACAATACAAATTATTGACCAAAAGTGCAATTGTTGCAAAGAATTTGAGTACAGATCTGCAAAAATGAATAAAACAGAATACATTGATTAGTGATCTGATGCTGTTGTGAATTTTCCATTTAGCCAAAAAGTCAATTATTGTTTAACGTTTTTTAAGATTTCTGCCAAATGAAATACATGTTGGTTAGTGTATTTATAGATAAAACAGAGACTTGGTCTCTCAGAGAGGAAGTAGCACAGCTTTTCTATAAAAAAACACAAGTTTCAAAGAGATGTTCCTTACTTTTGGTTTAAGTCACAGCGACCAGTTGTTCTGTTTAGAACTTAAAAACAAAAGATTGAGTATATTTGGAGTTTTTTCCAATTTTGAGTGAAACATCAATCATGCAAACACCTCTGCTTGAAAGGTGCAAGATGAGTGGGTTTTGTAATAAATTGAACTCTTGTTGCGTTCTTTTACTAAAAGTTTGTTTCTAACAGAATTGGAATTGGAAGACAGTTCAAAACATTCCAGCAAAACTATCATGGTCTCCATCTACTCTGCTGTGGTTGTATGTTTACTGTGTTTCTCACTGACCTGGAGAAACATTCCAGCAAATTGTTATTGTCTCTATCTACTCTGCTCAAGGTTGTGTGTCAACTGAGTTCCTCAATGACTTGGACTAACAATGTATTGTGTCCAAACTTTTGGTAAAATTAATAACTTCTTTGTTTACCTTGGTCCATAGGGATACCACCCCATGAGTCACCAAGAATCAATTGATAGGCTGTCTGGGCTACCTCCCATGGCATCATTTCGTGGCAATCATCATCCTATGCATCATGGCCAGTCATCTCCATATCTCCACTCTTCTGTCTCACCACCACTCAATGGCAGTGATCCAAGTATGGTTGGTAAGTGGCTTTTGAAATAAATCAGTTGCAGTACAGACTGTATGTAATATAACAACCTGTAACACAAACTGATTATCAAGAACATCACTGTGACAATCACCATTTTCATCACTGTCTTGTTACATGATCTATATCTTGGTTTTCATTTTAAGAAAGCTTAACTATTGCAAAATTTCATATATTGCTTTTGTGATTTTGGAAGATGCATGACTATCACTTGAGGACAAGTATGTATATCAAAGGATTGACTTGTTTTCAAAAACATAAAGCATAAAAGATATGAACCAAAGGAGTTGCGAGGAGCTGATTATTAGAATGCATGTTGCGTAGTTTGTTATATGCTCCCCCCTGTGACCAACTCTCTTCCATACAACAAGTCTTTTCTGACCAGTCAACGCTCCAGTTTCTTTTAACCCTCTTACAGTAGCCCCAGACACGACATTTGAAGTGTTGCTAAATTCTCCTAAACTGTATCCATACTTTCCTTTTAAACAGTTTGGAAGAATCTCA
>JANRMR010256009.1:0-15982 GCA_025434825.1 Bergia sp. 'catenularis'
GGAGGAGGGGGGTATAAAAGTTGAATGACGAATCATAAAACTAAACTTGAAAACACTCTTTGCATGATTTCTTTCAACGAGAAACCAAAAGTGACAAAAAAGTCAACATTTCAATTGTTGTAAAAGGTAAATTAGTTTCTATAAACCCTATCAAGCGATTCTTCAAATTGTCACAAAGACACAATTCCTGTCCCGACGGACTGCACTTCAACAACTTTTGCTGGAATAACCCAGGAAATTTTACAAACCAAAATATAGTTCTTATTTTATGGCTTCAAAAATGATCCTTCAATGAGTAGACAATAATAGGTTCTCGTATAAAAAAACAACAAAAAGAAAAAATAGACATGCGCCAGCATTTTGCACTGAAGTACTATAATCGATTGAGCATCGCGTCGCGCACACAACAAAAGATGGCACGGGGAATTTCCCGTTTTTCGTGGCGCTCGCGCAGTTGAAAAAACCGTAAGTAAACGTGCACTTTTTGCAGCCTGCATGCAACCACGTTATATAGCAACGAGATACATTAATGAGACCTTAAAAGTTAAGCTTCGAGCAATGTAACACGGATTTGATTCTTGCACACACAACAATGTCGCTCGAAAACCGTTGCCCCTTGGATCATCGAACATCAACACAACATGACACACCACACTAAACTACACTACACCAAACACACAACCAAAAATAAACAAACACAACACAACACAACACAACACAACACAAAACAACACAAACACAACACAACACAAAACAACACAAACACAACACAACACAACACAACACAACACAAAAACGACACAACACAACAACACAAAAACAATAAAACACAACACGATACAGCAACCTAACTTATGCTATGTACGATGGTGTCACGCCCCTTATCTGTCTCTGTACAACGTAACATAACACAATATAATGACACACAACAGAGCACTGTCATGATACCAACACAACATGACACACTACACTACACTGCACTACTACTACACTACACTACTACTACACTACACTACTACTACACTACACTACACTACACTACACTACACTACACTACACTACACTACACTACACTACACTATACTACACGAAACACACAACCAAAAACAACAAAACACAACCCGATGCAGCAATCTAGCTTATGCTATATATGATGGTGTCACATCTTCACTTTCACTTTCATTTTTTTATTAGTAAAACTACATCTTGGACACAAAGTTAAAGTCTTGAAATTCTTAACAGTTACTGGTGAGTGTGAATGTTGTTCTGAGACAACGTCACATGTTCTTCATTCAGCGCTGACTGTTCGTACAAAGATTAGTAGTAGGCAAATTCCACTGAATTCATTTCATCCAGCAAATTTGCACGTTGTTCCGCGTCTTCTGTCAGGAGTTCATGCATCTTCAGTATTGGTTGGAATTCCGAAAACATTTTCTTCACCTTGGCGGTAGGGTTTTCTTTCACTTCTATCAAATCTGACTGAAACTCTTCGCAACTCTGCCTCTCGTCAGCTGCTGTCGCTTTTTCTGCCACTTGAGCTTTGGAAGCTTTAGAGAAAAGAATTTAAAAAAATTTGGTCACAACTGATTAATAATAATGGTGAAAAAGCTGTTTATGTTAAGGACACTCCATCAAACAACAATCTGCGAATCAGGATACAAAAAGCCCATTCTAATTCAAAGAGAATTTTGAGCAGTGTTATAAGAAGAATTATGTTCATGTTAATGCAAATTTTTAGAACTCCTTGTGGGGCTTAATTTGATCTTTATGTTGAGATAATGAGCCCACAAGGCAATGGATGTGGAAACATTTTACATAATTAGCGACATTAACAAAAACGTAGATTGGTCTGGGTTCTGTTTTGCATAAAGCTCACAACCAATTTGTTTTTCACTTGAGTTAATGTAAAGTTAGTTATAAAAGTTAAAATTAACTTAAGTTAGCTGAAATTAAAATTTTAGTACTCGAGCTACCGAAAGTTTAGTTATGCGATATCATTAGATGGATACTTACAAGGTTTATAAACACCGCAATCTTTCGACAGTAGCGCCATCAGGCACGATACGACGTTGTTCCACATAGCCAAGGGAAACAATCGGTTTCCGATCAGCTGCAATCGAGGAGTTTTTAATTGTTTCCTGATTTTTAACAATCGCTCAATGTTGATTCTCTAAAAATAACAAAATTCAGGAATCAATTAGTTCAACTTAACAATGTTTTTTTAGATAAAAAAAAATGTTTTTCTCGTATCCAATTTCCAAAATTTAGAATTTAAAATCCCAAATGCCAGAAATTATTGACCGCAAAAATTATCAGGCACGTTTCCAGCAAACTTTCTCTGTTTTTGGGTAAGTATACTGCGAACCATAATCATCTTGAAAGATACGGGACTCGATTTGTTCTGAAAATAACAATATCAAATATACAGAATATACAGAGAGTTTCCTCCCGAGAATTAAAAATCGGGAAAAATTATATTTACCGGACACATCTTAACTGAACTTGGTCCAACTGAACTGCTCCAGTAATAATTTCGTGAGTACAATATTGAACGGTAAGAAGTAAATTGAATATCTTTGCTTTAGACGCTCAACAGGTAAGCTGCTCTTCAATCTCAAATCCAGTTTCAAACTGACCGGTAATCTCCTGCTGTTGGTTTATATATATCTGTGGGCTTCCTTTGTGACGCTGCAGTCGGGCGCGCGCGTTCTTGTTCTTTAGTGCCAGTCTTCCGCCACGATGCTGTCTCGGCCTAAACTGTTCACTGCTTGTTCTTAATGTTAATCCCTAACTGGACTGCAAGTTTCCCGAGATAACGACCAATACCAGGTTAAGCTACCTCTCTAGCATTTTAGTGTTTTGGAGAAGCTACACGATCTTTCAAGTTCTTTTATTCTTGAGTATGTTAAATGGCATTTTAAATTTCTGGGGATGACAGACAATATTATTGAGCATTAGGAACGGCTTATTGTTGTTTTGGTTTTGAAAACCTTCAATTCATGCAGGGGGGCGATCGTTGTATTATTTGGGGAGGGGGCGGCTAGGCTCTGTTGGTTTATATATATCTGTAGGCTTCCTTTGTACATGTGACGCTACAGTTCGGGCGCGCGCGTTCTTGTTCTTTAGTGCCAGTCTTCTGCCCCGATGCTGCGTCGGTAAGCTGTTCACTGCTTGTTCTTACTATTAATCTGTAACTGGACTGCAGTCAATTGAAGATTGCAAGTTTCCCGGGATAACGATCAACAACTAGTTAAACGTTCTCTCTAGCATTTTCGTGATTTGCAGAGGCAACACAATCTTTCAAGTTCTTTTTATTCTTGAGCATATTAAGACACTTTGAATTTCTGAGGACTGGCTAATTTATCGTGACGTTGACTTAAGTTAATATTTGTGCTTTAGTTATTTCTTCAGTTTTACATTACTAAACCACCCGATTAAACAATTAAATCAAAACTGACTCATGTTAATTTAATCAAACCAACTGACCTTTGAATCTGCGTTGCTGGATTAGCTCCCATGGCCGATAGTTTTAATTTGTTTTTGTTGCCATAATTGCATTTTATAACTTCTGAAATGTTTTGCACAAGCAAAAGTGACAAAATCTGTTGTTGTTGTTATTGTTGTTTTAGTTGTTGTTATTACTGAGCATTTAGAACGGCTTATTAGTGTTTTTTCAGTTTTGAAGACCTTCAATTCATGCAACTTAAGGGAGCATTCGGGGGGGGGGAGCGGCCTGAGGATCATTTTTGAAAATTAATGTTTTTGTGGAGGCTATTTATAAACTCGTTAAAAGATGGATGCAGAATGGAATTATAGCCATCAACACTTCGTGTAAAACACGGAAAGTTACCACTCATTAACATAACAGTACATAATGCTTTATACTAAATGGCTGAAAATGCTTAGGTACCGTTTCACGTGATTGCCGTCCGGGATTCCGATCATTAATAAACTCGGTCAGTCTCTATTTTGAGTGTCCCCAAAGAGCAGATGTTTCTCCTATTATATGGAGTAATTTACAAATTGTTCAGTAAGAATGTAAATTGTTCCATACAAAGGCGCCGCTATCAATAAAACTGTGTATCATTGCGTTATGGATTTAACTGCAATGTGCACTGAAATAAAAGGACACACTCTTTTTTTATTACGCCAAGGTCTTAAAAGGTTTTTCTTGACAGGTTATCAATAATTATATTTTAGACAAATGAGTTGATTGTCAATGGCAGGTCCAAAAGATTCAGTAGTGTCTTGATCAATTTTCCCTCTTTGTTTTTCGTAATACCATGTACTCTATCTCGGCTATCTTCTTGCTTTTATTTTAACCAGCTGTAGAAGTTGCAAAGTTCATTTTGCCGTTGTCATTCTTTGCGTTCTTTTTGTTGGACCTGGAGTGGTTTGGCTGCGAATTGGAATGCATGAAACTTGAAAATCGTAAAAGAGACGTTAAAAAATACTAACTGATAGCTCTTTTTAAAATAGCTTGTTGTCATTTTTAAAATACTTGTAGAATTAATCATATATAATTCTTATCGAGCGATAAACAATGTAGTCAGAACTTCGGTCCTTTTTGAAGATCAGCGTCACCTTAGTCTCCCCGCACGTATGCACATTACTATTCTCCTTCGCTGCGGGAGGATTCTCCCTCGGAGAAACTAGTAGCGACCTCTCTCCACGAAAGAGAATGATAATCTGCGGAAGGCTAGCGTCACCCAGGCCAATTTTCATTCAGTCGCAAAACTGCATTGAACGATTTGTCGCTCGAATATACCAGTAACTGAGGTTCCAACGATCTTAGCTACTAGCTATAAAACCTTACAGGGAACCCTGTCTGACCAGTGGCTCTTCTCTCGTCAGTTATCTTACTTAAAAATTGGCAAACACTTGCGGGCTTACGGGAGAGCGAAGCTTTTATCTGCAGGCTTTAAACAAACGCTTTTCCCACCCGGTGATACATTCTCAGGCTCATACCAAGTTAATCCAGACATGTGTTATTCACAGACAGTTTTAGGCACAATTTTCCGATAGCATCGTTCCTAATTCCGTTGTTTTTTACATTGCTGATCTTTACTTCTAGCAAGCTATATGGCTTAAACTAAGAGTTGATGCACACAATTACTGTCTTTAAGATACGTACTAACCGAGAAAACGTGTGTTCTGTTCAATTTACGAGTGAGAAACTCATTGCATTTTGTGCCAGGCAGTCTTGATGGAGATAAAGTACGTTATGAGTTATGAACTACAAGTCACGGACAATTTTTTAAAAAAGTTATTTTGCTAGTTCAGTTGATCTCTAGCTAGTTAATAAGCTTATATTACGTTATTTAAAAATGCATTTAATACTATAAACACTACTTAGCTGGAATAGCCCTTCTAGTTTAAGTAAGTGGCATTTACTCCCACTAGTTTTTGGCCTATACTTTTGTATTTCTTTATTATCTTTTTCCCTTCCAATTTTTTACATATTTTGTACTTTTGTGTAACATGGGCTGATGGAGTGAATAAATCTTGTTTTTGTTGTTGGAATGATGCTGTCCAAGTGAAACAGGAGTGCAACAAGTGGTGGAAGTGTCTAGATGCCTTTGCTCTGTAGAGAGGCAACAGGGATAGAAAGAGAGTTAGTAAAATTGACGACAAAAAAGGGGGAGGGGCCAAGGGCTCCCTCTGCTCATCCCTTAAATCCACCCTGATACTATATCATACTCTACTATGTTACCAATAATAATTTGTAATATTTAAGATCTAAGAATATAAAATTTAAACTCCCTGATCCCCCGCATTGTAAAGCTCTGTTTATAATTGATCCACTGGAATTCAGTAATATTGCTAATTAGACATTCATTTGCCAAGAAAAAAAACCTTAGCTTGTCTTTCCTTCAATACCGAATAAAACTTGAAAAATGTAACCTAGATCATGCTTCTCTAAGTACTGAAAAAACTGTCCCATGTCCATATGGTTTTCTCTTGTTCCTTGTACATCAAAAAATATCTCCTCAAACCCTTCGAATTTTCTCTGTTCACTAAAACTCAACGAATCATCACCAGCTTCACGATGTCGACAAGTAATTTTCTTCCAGTTTAATCTCCTTAGTCGACCAAAATAATCATTAACGTCCTCTTCATCTCCTTCCAGGCAAACGACACCGGGTTTTCCTGGAAGAGAGAACCCTGTCAGTTGATAGTCGCTGGACCATTCAAGTATCACTTTTCTTTTGGTTTTACTGTATATGTGGTGCATGTAAAGCCACATGCGACAGAATTTACCCGACTTCTTTTCTGGTTTTTCTTTCTTTTTATCTCCATTTGAGCCTCCAGCCCGTTGGTGATCTGGAAGACCACCACTTTGTCTTTCGGTGTAAGTGAGTCCGTTTTCTTGAATCCACTGAATGGCAGGTAAAACACACAATTCTCCACAATCTAAGGAACTCAAGTAACTTCCAAGATCTTCATTGATCTCTTTCTGGGCTTCTCGTGTTAGTATCTGTGACCTTGCAAAGCTTTCAGGCTTTACTTTGGGGTAACTATGAGGAAAACTGCAATAAAACTCGATCAGCGAATGATCTTCGAGCTCGACTTTAACCGTAAAATGTAACTGCTGCGGCTTCACTTTTGTGTTACCAGCAATAAACTCTTGAGCATCCATGAAAGATGTTTCATCGACTTCAAACTCTTCTTCTTTTGGAAACATAGACCTAAGCATTTGGATTTCAGAGACTTGCATTTCTACGTTTTCTAAGAAGTCGTCCTCGTCCGCCATTTTGAATATTGAACAACAAAAGACTAGCACTAGCTCTACTGCGCATGATCTGCGTTGCTAATTTCCTCAACTTCCCAAATTTGCGGGCTCAAAGAGAAGGAAGGAGACTCATTATTTCATGTTTTGTAATAATAGCGGTCTCGTGATATTTGAAACGAAATTTCTGACATGATGTGATAGTCTATTCTAGAAAGGTATTGCAAGAGAGCAGAACTCTTAGTAAAAATGGATTTACCAGTGTAAGTTGTGGAAACTCGTCATGGACGCTCCTCGTAGAAAACAAGATGACCATCAACACAGTTTCACGTCATTTCGACCTCTGAGTCCAGAGGCGTCAAAAGGTATCTTTACGTTCTCATTTCCCGTTCCACGAATCTTTATTCGCAAAAAGGATGGGGCGAGCCAGAAGAATCCTAACAAAAGCTCGCGAAAACAGGACGTACGAATTACTTCGAAATCTGCATCACCCAAACTCAGTCACACTCCAGGACAATTGCGCCCCAGGGCACCCCCCAGGGGCTCATCAGATTTGCACATGACTTTAGGGAGGTCATCTCCACTTCTGAACAAGAGGCCCGACAGTGGTCCAAAATACTATTCAGGCTACACAAGGTCTAGTACCGCCTCGCCATTCAGTGATGTGCAAAATTCCAGTGCGCCTGGCTACAGGAATTTAACTGCTGTCTTGCGACGGCTGAGTGTGCTAGCCGGGGGTCAGGTGGGTAGTGCTTTAATTTTTCAACCATATTCGTTAAGCTGCAGTACAATAAGTTGGAAGGCCATCTAGCATGGTCTAGTATGTCAACATGTTGGCGTAACTTAACATCCATCTTTAGATATTGAGTGAGTTGATCAATCAGAACTTATATTTAAAACCTCATGACAGGAATACAAAGAGGATGATTTCAAACAATACTGGATGTTGGATGAAGACTGCAAGGAATGCTATGAGTGTGGGGAGAAGTTTAACCCATTTCGCCGTAGGCATCATTGTAGACTTTGTGGCCAGATATTCTGTTACCGATGTTGTTATCTGGAAATCCCAGGCCAGCTGATGGGCTACACAGGTTGGTTATAATAATAATAATAATAATGATAATAATAATAATAATAATAATAATGATAATGATAATATAATGACAATAATGGAAGGTAATCTAGCATGAAAACAGATAGCTGATAGGCTGCACAAGTTGGTAAAGTAGTAGTTACTTTGCTGATGTTCTTGAATCACAAAATTAATTAACTTGGATGTCTTGATGGGAGACTTGATTGGAGAAGGACTGTCTTTCCTATGCTTGATGAAAAAGATAGAATCAAGTTGATGGATACCTACATTGTTACATGTGCATCATCACCATCTCCCACCCCATGCTTCAAAATACTTTTTTGTACTCTTAGAACTACAATCACTGACAAAATGTTCGGTAAAACACCAGTACACCCCCATTTCTTTCGATGTTGCAGAGTGCAAAACTGATAATAAACTTTTGACAGTTGTAAGCACTCGTCAACCAACATGTATGTGTGGGGGGTGTTTCATTTATTTTTGTCTTGGACTGTAACTTGAGTTTTCAATTTTTAAATGTGAAACTGACAGATTTGGTGGCTAGTTTAATCTTATCAAGCTTGGGGAGAGGGGGGTCATCAGCCCCCCTCATGGTTTTCTGACAATAACTCCTAAACAGTTTTGAGTTAGAAGCTGAAACTCCTTGACTTTTCTGAAACATTTATCAGTTTCTGGTTAAATGGCTCTGCAGATATTGATTATTAGCATATACCAATCCAGTACATAGTCCTTTTTGTGCACTCTGATTGGATATGCGAGTCCAGTGCACAGTTCAGTACAGAAGGGGGTTTTATGTGTTTCTAGTTATCTAAAATCTAAAGTTTCTTCATTTTTTACTTCTGTTCACTTGTTTGGTATATGCTAGCACAATTTATTGTTCCTTTGTTCCTTTCAGTGCCAGTGAACAGCCAAGTTTATTCACCTCCACTTCAGGGAATAATTACTAACAGTACTTATAAATCAGGGGCTTTGCAAGGAGCTGTCATAAGAGGGGTTTCAATAACAGAGAGAGTGGGGGTTTAGGGGATCTAATTTGGGATGTTTCCTATTAGTTACTTTGCGAGAGAGAGATCGAGTTAAATTAATTTCATGAATGAAACATTTTCTGTTTTTATTGTAATCTAAATGTTCTAGGTGGCCTTCGTGTGTGTAACTATTGCTGCAAGATTGTGCAGTCATACACACAAGAACTTGATATGGCAAGAAACCTTGAACATATTCAAGCTGATCTTCGGGCGGTGTCAATGGACAGTGGTGACCTCACAACCATGGGTGCTGGTACTAGTGTAAAACCCAAATCATCTGGCTTTCCATTTGAATTTGATGATGATGACAGTTTTTTTCATCATACAAGGAAACATAGCAGTGGAAGTACTCACAGTACCTATTATGAGAGGGTAGAGAAAGAGATATCAGCACCCATGCAGGCTGTCAGAAGTCCATTTGATGCTTTTGGGGTGTGTGCTGCAGAGGCTGACTTGCTAAAACAGGTAGGGAATTTAAAACACCTACTAGGGCATTTAAACAGATTGGATATTTAAAACACCTACTAGGACATTTAAACAGGTAGGACATTTGAAACACACACTACTTAGGGCATTTAAAACAGGTAATAATTTAATTAAAACAGATAGAAGATTTAAAACAAGTAGTCTGTTTAAAACAGGTAAGGCATTAAAACATCTAGTAGCACATTAAAACAGGAAGACATTTAGAATGCCTACTAGCTTAGGGCATTTAAAACAGGTAGGACATTCAAACAGTTAGTACATTTAAAACAGGTAAGCAATTTAAAACAGGTAGACCATTTAAACAGGTAGGACATTTGAAACACCTACTACAGTACTAAGGACATTTAAAACAGGTAGGACATCTAAAACACCTACTAGGGCATTTAAAACAGGTAGGACATTCAAACAGGTAGGGCATTTAAAACACTTACTCAGACATTTAAATAGGCAGGACATTTAAAACAGGTAGGATGTTTAAAACAAGCAGGACATTTAAAACAGGTAGGACATTTAAAAAAGGTAGGACATTTAAAACAGGTAGGAGCTTTAAAACAGGTAGGACATTTAAAAAAGGTAGGATGTTTAAAACAAGTAAGGTATTTAAAAAAGAGAGAACATTTACAACACCTACATGTACTAGATTAGGACAATTTAAAAATGGGTAGGACATTTAAAGCAAGTTGGACATTTAAAACACCTACTAGGTATTTAAAACAGGTAGGACATTTAAAACATGTAAGACATTTAAAACAGGTAGGGTATTTAAAAGGATAAGAGATTTAAAACATGGAGGACATTTTAAGCAGGTAGTTTAAAACATTTAATAGTAAGGACTCTTAAAAGAGACTGGGAAATTTAAACTTCTAACTTGTAGACAGTAAGTAAATATGAGAAAAACTCAGGTCGATATATACCAGGTGATCGGACATTTATCATGTGCTTGGAGTAAGCCAATCAGTGCGCGCTTTCAGGTCTGCCCAAAAGGCACCATCCCAGAATGCGCTGCGAGATTAGTAATGATCGCTTTTGTTTTCTCATTTTGTTAAAGAAATGAATTCCATAAAATGAACTATTAAACAGACAAGTTCTGGTAATTACATTCAATAAAGAAGCTGCCTTTTAGCCCATCTACAACTTTAGCTGATAAATGCATTTAAACATGATGAGTTTAGGTAGTATTTAGAACTGTTTTAAAACCAACGACTGTAATTTAAAATGGCGGCCATTTTGAGACCATTTTGTGTATGCACAGCTTTCTGGGATGGTGCCATATAATCAATTCAGTCAGGCGTTCCTTGCACGCAAGAGCCGATCACCTGGTAATTATGAAAAAATTATGGAATGATGTTACTGGTCAGTTATAAACACTTCTATTTTATTTTCTCAAAACCTCTTTTTTTCAATTAAAATACAAATTAATTCTCTCCTGGGAGTTGGTGATGAGACAGTCATTCAGCATGGAATTCCCAAGTGTCACAATGTTATTGACACCAGTTTCATTCATGTTCAGTACTGATGGTAACTAGCAACATGAAAAGGGTGACAGCAACAACACTTGCTGGTGTTAGTATACATGTAGGTAATAGCATGATTTGTAGTGGTATTTGGCATAAATACCATGAGTGATATTTCAAAGTTGTTCTTCATAATTTCACGAACTGTTAGCATGTGAAATTTGAAACAACTTTGAAATATCAGTCATGAGTGATATTTATGCCAAATACCACTACAAATCATGCTTGCCTATTATTTGTTTATATTAATACCTGAGAAATTTCTGCAACAACATCTGTCTGATCTGTTTATTTTGTCATGCGCATTTGAATGGGTTTGTAATTTTCACATGTAGGTATTTCAAAATTACACTGAAATACCACTGTTCTCGACCAATCAGATTGCCAAAATTTCTCAGGTAATGGTGTAACAGCTGTGATAGCAGTGGCAATGGCAGTGGCAGCAACAACAATGTAATATTATAATTCCTATGGATTGTTTCAATATAGGACTCACTGAGAGACCTGTGGCACATGATCATGTCTCCACGCTCGGGTCTTGAACTGCAGAGCCACAGATTCAGGCTGAAGACCTACCATAACTGCTTTGTAGGAAGTGAACTTGTGGAATGGCTGTTAACCTATGAGAAAGCTACCAACCGGTTAGTAATGTGTGTCCTGGTAAGGAGACTGAGAAACTGGAAGCTATTAGCAAATTAACTTTAGAAGTCATTAGTTTTTAGAAATGTTAGTTGCCTTGTGTTGGTGAATAAGCCAATTAGTGGGTTTGGTAACTACTAAGTGTTGTTGTTAGGGCTGCATCAATATACCATGATACACAAATATTGTGATATTTCTTTTAACGATACAAATATTGATATTGAAACAGCATATCAATACAAATATGGTACAGTACATATTTTAATAAATTATGTTTTTGCTGCAATAAATTCAGTTTTATTACACACCTTGTCCTGCTCATGACAATGATAAATTAAATACAACTTGAGGAATAAAAACCCTGCTAGTCCACGAGTGATATTTTTTATGGAATGTACATGCATGCGACCATGTGGTCTTCCAAAAAAATGTCTGCTATACAAACCCAAGCCTGCAAGTAGAACAAAACCTGGTGCCTGGGTTAATTTACAACTGTCTCAATGTCTTGTTCTTCAAGTGCAGTTCTTTTGTATATACACTGTATATATATTGTTACAGGATCAATTTTGTATCGTATTGTGACATCTGTATAGAGATATATATATTGTATTGTGAAAAATCTTACATTGCAACCCTAGTGATTGTCTGAAATGCCAACTGTTTCTGTAGATGAACTAGCCAGTGGTGTCTTACCAAGAAACAGTGGGATAAGGATTTAACCCTGCTTAATCACTAGGATTATTTTATCCCTAGATTAGCACTTTTTATCCTAGGGATAAATTTGTCATGGCTTTGAGCAATACAGATATTTTATTCTAGGCTTAGTTTGACTTCTCCAAGGATAAGACTGAGAAGTAGCCTTTCTTTGAACAACTAGGTCCAATTGTAAAACTTTTAACTTAGTTTTCATCTGTTCTGATCATTAGAAGCCAAGCAGTAGCCATCAGCCAGGCCCTCTTGGACTCTGGTTGGTTGGAACCTGTCCCTAACACCAAAGATGACACTGTGTTTAAGGATGAATATGTTCTCTACCAACCAGGACAAGTAAGATGTCTCTAGTTTAAAGATTTTGTGTTGAGATAAAATTTCAAACAACAATACTGCTGTATATAACTGAAGAGTGCATTTGCAAAAATAGCATATTAAGTGACTATGTATGAAAAGCTGAATTTACCAACAAAAATGAAGATAATACAGTCAAAAAAAGTAATATCATAGTGAGTGAGAACTGGAAAATTTAAGGTCATGAACAACTTACTTTAACCATGAAGAACAAATTAATGTTTCTTCAATTTATTATAACTATGGTGTTTAAAGTCAGTCAAATTATACAAGCATACATTATATTGTCATCACTAAAATGACACCAAGAGGATACCAAGCATGAAATCTTGATGATGTAGATTTGAGATGAGTGTTTGGTAGCATCAGTTTCATCATAAGAAGGAGCTTTAGTTAACAAATATTATATGAGCACAGAACAAAACTGCAAGCCACAAAATGATAATTTCAAGATGAACATTAAATACCATCTGATTTAGTGTTAAACAATGTTGAATCTTTTCTACTTAGAATGCATTCGCACTTGGTGCCTGAGCACTAGTGCCTGGGCACCAGCACAAAAGGAAACTAACAAAAAACATGTGCACACAGGGTATCAGTGCCCACTTCAGTGCCCAAGTACAAGGTAGACTCGGACACAGGCACTGTGCCCGAATTCAGGCGTGGGTACTTGAAAAAAAGTTGTGTTCACATTTATTTAGTGCTCAGCAAGAATCATATTCGGGCACCGTGCTCAGGCACCAAGTGTGAACGCAGTCTTAGACAACTATTGTTCTTACTAGTATTAACTGATCATACTGTACTGTTTAGAGTTCAATGCATGAATCATTCGTTAAACCACGTGGTCCTTCATTGCTGTTTTCTGAAGCTGATTTGGTTGATGATGATGGCGCTGATGATGCAGAAGAAGACAGTGATGACACTGTTCCTCAGTGGTTTCGGCAGCTCTCAGATTACAGCAATGACTTTGAAAACCGTGAATCCATGGAGGTACATTATTTTATACAATGTAGTTAGTAAGGACCCTGTTCCAGTATTTATTTATTATAAGTACTGATATTATTTTCTAGAAAGGTCCAGAGACTCATTTATTTCCTTCATTTCGGATCCCAAAGGAAATACACTTGATGAGTCCCAGTTATCAAGGTTTGAAGTCTTATCCATAATTCATCACTGTCAGTGTTATTATAATTTTAATACTAGATGAGAATTGACAAGTTTGTGCTTTGACATTATTTTCACTCAAATAATTTCAGTTTCAGTTTTTTAAATGTGAAATTTAGTCTGCTGCAATTCCTTTTGAAGCCTTCCAGCTATGGTTGAGACATTATAATGATGTTTTCACCAGTCTGCTGTTTGTGTTTTTAAATTTAACCAACAGTTAATACCTAATTCCAGTTGTTTTCTGTGTCCCAGGGATGTCTATGCAAAAAATAATTAAGGACACAAAAGTGTTGAAATGCTCTCCTTTCACAAGGATGCAGAGGATTTCAAATTTTGCATGTCCCGAATTATTTTTTCGCGTAATTATGTAGATTTTTGCATCAAATGAATACCCTATAAGTTAACAGTAAACTGCCACACTAGGGAGCACTGTGCAAACCAGTGTAGATTCATGGACAATCTTGTGAAACATTTATATTCTCTTAATTCTATAAAGGCATCAAGAAACTGATTTATTTTAATTAGTAGTTGAATTATACATACCGGTACATGTAGTAAGGGTAGAGAATGTTTGTAGTACATTAATGTTTTGTAGTGAGATTAATATTAGATATTGCTTCCCAGGTCAGTTTGGACACAACTGAAGTTGCAGAGACAGACAAACAATTGGGTGGCCATCCTGCATTAATAGGTACAGGTACTGTAGATTTATAGTGTTTTGTTTTTTAGTTGAACATCACACTACCACATTTCATTCCAGAAGTTGGTGAACTTCTCACCAGTTCTCTAAACAGATGCCACTTCATACTATTCACCTTTTTCTAGCTCAACCTTGCCTGATTTGATTACCCTGCAAACAAAAGCCCTTCTTTTACGCATTTGAGTAATATGAAAGATACCAGTTTGCCAAAATCTTGTTGTTTTTCTGTTAAGGGGCTCAACCTGTTTCGTGGCATGATTGTGCAATCTTTCTAATGTATAGCAAAAGACGTTAAAAAAAAGAACTGCTGTTACAAATAATTCAAGTACAATTCTGCCCTAAACACTGAAAATATGATACAGATGGCTTAATTTCGAGGGCGATTGAAACAGATTACAGTTCCAAGTGAGTGTTGAAGCAAATTTATTGATTAATGCAACATAATGCCAAAATACCAAGAAATACTTTTGGAAAGCAGCAGTTTTGCATGAAACAGCCAACTGCACCTTTAAGCATGCATGCATGAGCTTTCTGCCAGATTTTTGGCAGAAACATTGCTTCTCAAACAGGCCTTACACCAGTTTCATTTTTTGTGCTTGTAGACCCGGTATAACTTCTGACGTTATGTATTTATCTCACAACCTAGCTGCAGTATATATTGATACTGTAAGGGGAAGATGGATTTGATACTGTAAATCTTGGGGAAAATGAAGTGGATGATCAGTTCCTCTATTCTCAAAACTATAATCAACTTATTTTATACTGATACTGTAAGGAGATGATAGATGTTGATGAACAATGATGTGTCCTGTCTTAGGAACCAAGCAGCTGGACCTAGACATCACAGGTCCAGCTAAGGAGTTGGAGGAAAGCTCAGGAGAAATGTCACTGCAAATGAACCTAGACCACTTTGGAGAGGTAAGCAAATGGCACTTAACATTCAATTTGTGTCAAGTGTGTGATTTCTAACTGAAAACAGCTGCACTGCTTGTGATAAACACCATTGTGGCTGAAGTTAGATCACTCTGGAATATTTTGGCATATTTTGTTTTCAATCACTACCAATTTCAACTTTATCGAATAAATCAGTTTAAACTGTTCAACTAGAGTTCTAAAAACAGCTTTTCTGTGAGGTTTAAAACTTGTTTTAAATTGTTACATTGGGAGCACTATGGTTGCAACTCATCAAGTATTATGGTGGTCTATGATACATGTACACACAGTGATATGTTCAATCTCACTTACAGCTAGTGTAGCTTACAAATCTCAGATTATAGGATGGCAGTGGCTCCACTAATGGCTGCTGCAGGTTTTTGTATGTACTATCCAAATGCTTCATTTCCTTTTTATGTGAAGGTGTGTCAATGGAAGGAACTACAGACCCTAATTGTATTGCTGACCAAATAATGGGGCAATTTGCATTTCAACATTCTTCAGGATTTGTGATGTCCTTAAAGTGCACCTAAATGCAAAAAAAAATTTTCCCCAAAAAAATTAAGCGTATTTTTTGAAGTATTTTGGTGCAAAAATTTTTTGATTTGGTTAAATCCTCAAATTTTTATGTGTTTT
>JANRMR010256231.1:0-15980 GCA_025434825.1 Bergia sp. 'catenularis'
AGCTAGTACTCCATTTGGTAGCCACTGTATCGCCCTGTAGTTCCACTCGGGGTTCAATTCAAATTTTTTCATCGTGATCTTCGTGTCTTTAGTCTTCAGACCAAATAGGAATGACTCTACACTGTTGACATTGGTTTTTCTTACCGATGATGCAACATCTGTTTTTAAAATGACACAACTATGTAATGAAACTGTGACATGAAGTAGGACGTTTAATTTACTCCACTAAAACTGTACAAAGTAATAGCTAAATAATAATCAATAAGATACAATTCGCTAACTCCTTGATTAAATAAATTTATATAACAGACAAGAGTAAGAAGAACAATATAATTATAATTACTATGGCAATGACACTGGTACAAATATGTTATGTGTTGATATTGGCGATTATTTTGTAAACCCTAATGACACTTACATACCAAGAACAGACAGGTAAAACTTTGTTTTAATTACAGAAAATTCACAGTAGAAGCATATCTCCTTGTTAAAATTAAAAAAACAATTCCAATTTTAGTCGAATTTAAATCAGACAAAACCGTTCTTCTAAAACAAATTTGTGAAATTCCGATAGACTTAATTTGTTGGAAAAGCTTTAACATTTGTACAAAATAAAATCTTCATTCTCTGTGATTTTTGTTGTGAATGTGGATTTACAGTACAGTTTATTGGTTTTAATTAAATTTGACTGAAGCACGACATCTAACTGACTGAGGCCTGACAGGTTTCTTTTCTCATGGGGGTTATAACTGGGAAAGAAGAGTTTGAGAGCGGACTTGTGGTGTTGGAGAGTGATTTGGGGTGGGACAGTAGTTGATGTAAAATAACTAGTTTGAAATATTACTCTTTTTAGAATTTAACACGTTTTAAAGGGAATCTTTCACGGCTGAAACACTTGATTTGATCTTTATCCAAAAGTTACATTTTTACGGTATTTATCCAAAGAATTTTAAAGAAAACATCTTAATCCATTAAAAAGACAGTGATCCATCACTTCTGTCAAGGTTTTATACATTTTAAAGAAATTTATCCATTTGTGTTCCAGCCCGAAACATAAAAGTTGATAACTACAATCCGACTTAATCGCTGCCTAAAACAGACCATCCGTGCCATTAACCTCTTGAAAAACTCAGATTGGTATCTGAACAGCGTCTGTTTAGAGATATTTTAGCCTGAAATGGTTTTCTTGCCAATATAAACTTGAGCATGCGCATAGCCGTGAAAGAGCCCTTTTATCGAGTTTTTTTGTCACACTCGTACTGTATTGAAAGCAAACCAAAAACAAGAAAAATTATTCAAAACTCGAGTCATATATTCTCATGCGCACGCAAGTTTATGAGAAAATATTTTTGTGGCTGAAAAGTTTATGTGCTTTTTAAGCTGCACCGTTGAAGCTGGTTTTCTGTTTACAGTGGCAGTTGCCTTATTCATCGTAAGGAGTTCTATCATACAAAAAAAACCAGCGAAACGAAATATAACTTTTTTCTCGTCTCACGCATGAATTTAAGTGGTGAAAAGTCAACCCAGCCTCCAGTCAAAATTGTCTAGATAGTCTCATAACTGTAGCAGTTTTAAAAATGGTTATACTATTTTTTATTGTTGCGATTATCGTCGATGATCATCGTCGGATAGAGTGACATGTACAGTTTACAACGCTTGCAGATCCTATTTGCAATTGTAGACTGTCTACAATTTCGGCTGGAGACTGGGTTGGAAACGGACTGAGTATGATTCTGAGCTTGAATAATCAATCCGAGCGCGCGAAAAATGCCCTTCTCTGGTTTTGTTAGGATCAAAAGCTTTCTCACCGTTTTATAATTTTATGATCTTCATTCGACTCCATAGGTTCAAAATAATACAAATGGCGATAAATTATTTCCATCCGCCCTTACAAGGCCTGAAAATATCTGTCGAAAATCTGCTAAAAATCCCTAAAATCCCGTCCGTCATTACTCCGTTCACAAAAGATAAGCCCGCGAGTTTTCATGTAAGTGGTCTCGCCTTTGACTATGCTTGTGACGTAGAAGCCTCACCACGAACTGAGTCTGAAGGTGGAGCAAAACTTTGCTGGCATAACACGACGACAGGTCATACTTTTAACAGGACAAAACCTCTGCATGCGAACATATCACGTGATTGGCGAGGCGAGTCTTCTACGTCATTTCCTGTTAGGGTCAGCTCGACCCAACTCTCGTGTCGAGTCAGATCACGGCCACTTTCGAATTCAGTAATGGCGGCGATACGAAATCGAAAATTACGGGTAAAATTTTCGAACTTCCCAACGACAATTTGTTTTTAAACTTGGAATAGTAATTTAAAGGTACTTATATTTTCAAAACATGAAGAGAACAGACAATTCAAATTTTTGATCCTAGAAGCACTTTAACTTTATGGAGTTAAGAAAGACATGTTTTACAGCTTACATGTACAAAAGATGGTCGTTACTGACGTTGATCATTTGTTCATATCTACCTTCAGGAGGCTGGCCACTTTTCAAATTTCCAGCTTCAGAATGTGTTAAAGAGAGGCAAGCTCAACCAGAGGCTTGTGGAGCTTCGCAAAGAGATGAACGACAGAAACACAGGAGAAGTTGTTGGAATGACATCTCAGAGTTCCTTGCAGGGTGATGTGACTGTTGAGTCAAGGAGAATAGTATCAGAAGACACTGGACACTACATTCTGATAAAAGGGAGTGGCGGAAAGGAGGAGAGGAGTCAGGAGGGTTAGTATCATTGTCATCGTTATTATCATTATTGTCATAAGTGTCGCTAGCATCACCTTCGTTGTTGTTATCATCATTTATTATCATTCAGTAACACTGCCACCACCACCACCATCATTATCACTATCAATCATCTTTATTACCATCATCATTATCATTATCAACAGGTCCATCATTACTACCATAAACATCATCATCATCATTATCAATCATCTTTATTACCACCATCATTATCACTATCATCAGCAGGCCCATCATTTAACTACCATCACCATCATCATCATCACCATCATCATAAACATCACAAACACTAATATTTATTTAATAGATTTCCTTTTCTTCAACTGTGCAAGAGAAAAGCATACATGTAATAACCAGCCTCCCGTCATAATATTTTTTCTTTTGCATTGAATTGTCACGGAAAAAGTATGGGTGAAGAAACCATTATTTCTTTCAACTGTCATTATGAAACCTTGCTGCAAGGAATGTTTTTTTCACCTTCACATCTTGTGGTGCCAATAACAGAAAGGGGGAAGGGGAGCCATTAACTGCTCCCCTTAATGTCTAATAGATGTCATACAAACCTTTTTTGATTTGTTGATGTTACCAAACTTAATTCTTTCTGCCTTCAAGTTATTTTCTTACCTACTTATTTCCAATAATTGAACTCCTGATAATCAAATCTTATTTCATTGATCTCTTGAATGTTCCCGCCAGCAGGAGTCTACATGTACTGGTGCTGGTTGTTTTTAACTTGTTTTCATCTCAAGTTTTTCAACTTTCAGTTTCAGAAAAAGTGTGGTGTCTTGTTAAATTGTTTTGAATATGTGCCTACATGTAGGTGAGCTGGTGTTGATTCCTCATTTGAAAACTAGAGCTGTAGGCTTGATTGTGCTTGCTTGCTCTCAAAAATTCGAGGAAAAGTGAATTCTGGACTTTTCGCGTGCGGGGCACTTGTTATGCTCTTGTGTGTAGTAAACACCCGAGACATTTGACAACTGTTGGAAAAATCTCTCTTGCACTCGTTTTCTTTATTGGTCCTCTTTGGTATTGGTATTGTTGCAAGTTCCTTTTTGTGTTTACAGTCTCATGTTCAGAGGCTTCCTCGTTTTTCTCTTTTGCATATGTTTGCTTGTTGTTTTCATAGAGTGCAGTCACGGTGTTGGACATTGTAATATGAGACAGGTTTCTTCAGTAAAGGT
The DNA here is from genome assembly GCA_025434825.1 of Bergia sp. 'catenularis'. Taxonomy (NCBI): domain Eukaryota; kingdom Metazoa; phylum Cnidaria; class Anthozoa; order Zoantharia; family Parazoanthidae; genus Bergia; species Bergia sp. 'catenularis'. The sequence goes on from JANRMR010256231.1 coordinate 3,925, forward strand.
AGATATCTCTGAAATATATTGCAAACAAAAGGCAAAATAATCTTTCACCCCTGCATTTAGTTATACTTACAGTATGGACACGCACATCGTACTACAGTTCCGGCCCATAAATACCTAAGTTGTTTTCGGGGATTTCTTAGTGGAGAAAATAGAAATGTTAAAAAGCCTCTAAAAATTTCCATCCAAGCTCTTCCAGTAACAAAAACTCGATGTGGAAACACAGGTCCTTACCTAAAACCGACAGCTATCCCTCGAACATCAGCCTTTGGATATACCTTTTTCTTCCGTTTTGTGAACGTGTGGAACGATTTGCAAGATGAGTTAAAGTCTTCTCCTAAGTATAAAAGTTTAAAGTCAAAACTGAAAAGGCTGTTCCTGGAAGCAAATGTTTTCAACATTCGAACCTACAAAGATTAACCTATCTGCCCCAAGTGTCATCGTTCCAGTGTCTACAGTATGCTCCTGCCAATTTTCTTTTTCCTGTATTTCTTTTCTTTTCTTTTCATACTGTTTTGTTAACAATATCGTATGATCCGGTGTAACAGGGCTGGGTAAGATATTGCTTTTTTTATTTTTCTGTGGGTGAGTTAAAGGTGCAACAACCTCTTAGGAGACTTCGTGTCCTTTTGTCCTGCACCTGGCGCTTGCGTTGAATCAATAAACAACAACTTTATTTGACCCCAGTAAAATTTTACAAAATGTTTGTAATTACAAAAGGAAGGAAGTTTCAATAATTATTAAAAATGTTGAGATCAGGTAAAGCCTAGAGAAACCACAAGGGGCTTTTCGAGCTAGGCTACCTAATTATATAAGAATTGATTGAAAATAAATAAATAAGAAACGCAAGGTTAAAGATCATTCTACTCTTTGTTTGTTTTTTAGAGAACTATATTTTATATTGAAGAAATCTGTCTCATTACATACTTGAACATTACTGTGACTGCTCCCATTTCATTTCCTTCTTAATGTATTTATGAAAAATCTTATGTTTTATACGGTAATATGCATAGAAAAATGGAAGCCTAAAAGTCGACTTCTGGTATTTAGTAACATTAGTGTGTAATTTATTTTTCTTTTCCCCATTCATCCTTATTTCCTGTTCGATTCGTGCAATAGGAGAGTTGAAAGAAGAATTTCCAGGAGAAGGTGGGTTCTTCAGGGATGACGAAAAACATGAAGTTTTTGCCTCCCAGTCAACACCATTTTTCAAGAGACCAACTGCTGACTCAGCACAGCTTGTAATGGTCAGTGAAGAACCCAGCACCTTCACAACTATATTGCCACTAACAGACACGTCAGAGATGCTGTCGAAGCCAGTTTCATCCTCCACTGCGGTTCAAATTGGGTCTACTGGTGATACCCAGAGTTATTTTGAATCCAGTGATTCCGACACTCAAGGTGAAATAGGAGATGCCCAGTTATACGGGGAATGCTCAAACTGTGTTGATCTAGTTGGGACTTTGGAGCAAGACCTGCAAGAAAGATCGAGAAATCAAATCGGTTCCGCTGACACTGAAGATGTGATTTTGTCTGATGATGATAGTAAGTTAATTACCAATCAAATCAGTCAAAAGAAGAGGAAACTGGAGGAATTAGTGAGAAAAAGGGAAAATAGTGGTAAAGTGGCACAAATTTCCTCTGCTTCTGAAACGTGCACAGTAATGACATCAGAGGAAACAGCTGTGCAAGACAATTTGGAATTAGATAAAGGTGTGAACAAAATGTCAATGCAAAATACAACTAAAGAAAAATCTGAAGTTGAAGAAGAGACAGTTTCATCTCCAGCTGCAATGAAAGCTGTTTTTAGTGAGCATCAAAAATGTAATCAAGACTTTCCAAGCAAGAGATCACTTTTGATTGAGGAATCCTTAGAATTGGTAATGGAAACAAACTGTAATCAAGAACTAGAAAGTAAGCGTTCACCATTAGTTGAGGAATCTCCATCATTGGTGATGGCATCTGACAGTGAATCAGAACAAGATCAGAGAGTTACATCGTTGGAGGCAACGGTGGAAAACTCCAAATTGGAGAGCAGACGACACACGGATTTTGAACTGAAACTAGGACAAAGCACAGAAACTTCTCTGGATGAGAAATTGGTCAGTATTGAAGATTCGGTTGGGGTGGAGCCAAAACTTGGTAAGAGAACTTTAGATATTAGTCCAAGCGTCAAATCCGTTGTAGTTTTGGAAGAAGAGCAAGGTGGGATAAAAGATGATACAGGTGACAGTAATGAACTACAGATCTTACAACACACAGCAACTGAGGATGATTCTGAAGTAGGCGATGATGATGACGATAATGATGATGATAATGGTGAATGTACTCACAAGCAGGAAACGATGGATACAGAAAATCAGAGTCCAGGCGTGTCTGCTTGGCAAGGAGTAAACTTAACAGTAGGTGTTTTTCTTATTACATTTTCACTGCCACCACACATACCATTACAGTGTTCTAGCTAGCTTAAAAAACGACAGGGCACCCTAATTTGCATATCAACTTCAACCACGATCGACCGCTTTTCCATGACTCCTGGAACCCGACCTTGTGGCGAGCGCTAGATTTTTCTTCAAGATTCTGGAGCTGGACTCTGTGTATGCGTGGGATTTGGTTTCTTTGCTTGCACTTAATTAATGCCGAAGAAGCTGTCAAGTGTTGATAACTTTCGTTTCTTTGCAGACATGATCGCATGATCGATAGCTTTCGAGAATTTGGCGATCAAGCAGAAAACGACAACAACTGTTTCTGATATCTGCACTGTGATTGGGCAGTTACAAAGCAAGCATCATGACAACAAGCACTGAAACCGCTGACTGATTATTTTGGCTCAGAATTACATTGTTTTGAGAGTGGATTTCGAGCGATCATTCAAAATGCACAAGACCTTGGCAAAATATCGAGTTGAAACATCAAAATTTTCGGCTTTTAACTCCATTTGCCATTATGATAATAAGTCTGAGGCTCTGAAAACGACAGGGCATTGGACAAAAGCGACAGAGTGCTCTACCCTGTCGTTTTGGCCTAGCAAGAACACTGCATTAGCTATCTTCTCCTTAGAGTATCGATATGAAATAAGTTGATTAAATGTGAGAATAAATTAATTATTCGTCAACTCCAAACTCTCTTAAGACGAAGTATACATTAACATCAAAAAATTTCGGACTAAAATATTTCGGACAATTTATTTTCGGACAAATTAATTTCGGACACTTTTTTTTGAATTTCGGACAAATTTCGGACAAACATCTCGGACACTTTTTGCAGCAAACATAACTTTATTACGCACCTGTTCCGACGGCAATTACAAACGTTTTCCAGTATGATATCGTTTGTCTCGATGTAAAAAAATTCAGCTTGTGTAAACTTTTGAATCTTCGTCATGGAAACTGTTTTTAAGTGTTTGGTTGCCAGCCGTGGATGGCATGTCTATGGAAAAACCGTTTGGCCTAATCCAAGCAAAGGACAAAAACTCTTTGCTAAGAAAGAAACCAATCCTGAAGCTATTCTTGTCGACAAATATGCAGTTGCATGGATGTTCAAGAGTGAAGGCAAGCTCATCGCTGATGTCGTTGGGCACGTCCCTCAAGAAATTTCTCGCTTTGTTTATTTTTTCCTTTCTCATGGCGGAAGTGTTGAGGCTACTGTGGAAGCTCAAAAGTACCGGAGTTCACCAATACAAAGGGTGGACTCGAGATCTTGCTAAGGGCAACGTTTAAGATGGAGGATGCGAAACGGCAAATTCTTTGCCGATTAACGGAACTAATTGAACGGAACTATGATGCTATCGAAGAGGCCTCACTGCACGCTGAAGAAGACATTTCTCCTAGGCCCTGACGATCAGAATACCGGTAGTGATGAGGATGAAGATGATGAGACTGTCGTAATTATTGATGATGAAGAAGACGAAGACTGAATCGGTTGAAACGCATTTATTTATCAAGGACAAACTTTTAAACGATTTTCGTGTAACATCAAACTGTAAAAAAATATAAACAAACTTTTACTGTCCTTAAAATAAAAATCGATGGTCTATATCCTACTGAAAAAAATTTTGGACGCTAAAAATTTTCGGACTGATTAATATTCGGATAAAATTTTTGTCCGAAATTAAATTCGTCCGAAATTTTTTGATGTTAATGTAACATACATGTTTTTCAGGAAATGTATGAAGTGCAGTGATGAGACTTACAACTCGTCACTTGAAAGCTTTGGAAGTTATTGATACAAGAAATGACTCAATAAAGGGGCTGTTTCACGGTATGATTATGCAATCTTTCCTATGCTTGGCAAAAGACGTTAAAATTAAGGTTGGGACGAACTTTCGAACCTTCGTTCGTTCACGTTGCCTTCAGAGGTTTTTGTCAACCTTCGAACCTTCGTTTCTTTGGTCAGTAGGTTTAAATTTATACAAAACAACGGCATATTTCGACAAAAATGCCCTAATTTCTGAGAAACTTGACTTTAAATCTGGCAGTTTTAAGTTAACAGATTGAGTTCATTTTCCTTGACTGATACAGAATAACATTCTTTGAATTTGAAATGTCTCTTCTGTGTCTCAGACTGTGCCTCTGCTTAGTGTAGGGTGAATACGTTGGGTGGTCGTGCAGCGGCATATAGTAATCGTTTTTATGTGATGGAGCCTGAGATCGAGAGTGTTTTATTAAGTACTTCCTGAAACGAAGGTTCGAAGGTTCGTTCGAAAACCCCAACGAACCTTCGAAGAATTTTTTTGGCCTTCTGCTACAAATAGTTTAAGCACGATTCAGCGTTAAATATTGAAAATATTGTACAGATGGCTTAATGTGGAGGACGATTGAAACGGATTAGTTACGAGTGTTGAAGCGTACATGTATTTTGTGTAGGCCGGTAAGACAATTATTGACGAGCGTAGTACAACGCCAAAACGTTATGATCCCTGATAATTGTGTTTGCTAAAAGGACTTCTTTGTTAAATTGAGTTGCCTTTATCAATATAGTTTGAGTATAAATGTAAGGAACTTCTTTTGGAAAATAGTGGTTTTAAATGGAGTAACTTTAAAACTGCTCCTTTAAAGTTCTGTTAAGTATTTACTAAAGAACTATACAATTTTGTGACCTAAGAGCTGACCAAGACTTTCAAAGAGTTCTCAGTTCGCTTTGAAGTTGCACATTTATAAATGAACTGAAGCAGATTGTAATCCTAAGGGAAGCTTGTAGTGCCGTTAAAATAAAGTCGTTGAAACAAAGTAGCAATCAGGGCTCTGGTGAAAATTTAAAAGCGTGATTTTTAAGTTTGTAATTTTGAAAATGTCACAGGTCACTCAAAAAGGATAACTCTGAAACTGAAAATGCTCAAAAAGTTCATGTTAAACAGATTGTAGAGAACAGTTTTTAGTATTTTTACTGAGTTAAACTAAAAGAATATCATAAAAAAAATAGTAACTTTGAATTCCCTCCCCCATAAGTCATGTGACCCCTTTTAGCCAAACAGATTGTCCCAAAAGGTAAAAAATGTAAAATTTCAAATGCACATTTGGAACATTAAAGATATCAACTTGTAATTTGAGCAGTTCTCTACACGAAGCTCTACTGGGACTTTTTTATGGAGCGTTATCATGAAAAAAAATGTGACCCTTTGGAGATACTGTAAACGAAATCGTTGAAGCTGGTCCAAAGAGTCTGGAGTATTATGCTAGTTGATCAATGACAGTGCAGTACTGTAAAATGCTACCAAAGAATCACTTCAAAGTGTGGAATTGTTAAATCAAATGTAGTGTGCTTGTTATTTAATGATTTTCAGGAAGGTTTGGATGTTCTCCAAGAAACTGTTGAAGCCGAACAAAAAGAACTCCGTATGGAGAAAGCTCGGCAAGAAAGAATGGCAGCTACGGTGTCCAATGAAATGTATTCCGAAAGTCAGGTATACCGAATGGTGTCATGTAAGATAGAGCCGTAGGTAGGGGGGAGGGGGGTAGGCTCTGGGCCCCCAACATTCGATGCGTATGAAACAAAACCCCCAAATTCATTCAGTTCTTTAATAATTCCCCCCTCCCTCCCCCCACCACACACACACATACACACACACCATCACCACCACCTCATGAAAATCGTCCTCCTCAACTCAAAAATGCCCAGTCCTACGGCCCTGTGGGAAACATCCTGTCTTTATGTTTGAAAAAAGAAAGGGTCCAATGTGCTAACGTTTAGGGTAGTTAAACACCCGGTATACTTCTACTGTAAACATTCACAGTACAGGGCCTGACCTTTGTTTTAGTTGGTTTGGGTCAGGAGTATATTAGTAGGAGTGTATATCTCTCAGCAGTGCCAGTACTACAAATGTGAATAAACCTGTTTGCGTGTGAAGATACTCGTCCCGCAGACCGATCCACGCACGTTCGAAAATGACCACGCACGATTGGACAGTTTCGTCTGATCGTGCCGTCGTGTGATGACGATGCGCTAACTTCAAGATGACCTGACGCAAGTTCGCGCGTTACGTCAGTTCCCGCGCGCAAGATTAATTTCTAAAAATAACTTCACACGCAAACAGGTTCATTTACGCGTATGATACAGTTATACACTCCCACTAATATACTCCTGTTTGGGTTTATAATGAAGTGTCAGATAGTATTATTGTTACTGTTTCATTACTCAGTCAGAGAGTAGCTACCAAATATTTTGTCCTGTGTGTTGATATTGCGTATTGCTAGTTTTTGTGTAAGGCTGAAAGGACCTCAACCAAACTTATTCAAGTTTTGAACAACAACCGCATAAGAAAAAGCTGTACTTAACAGTGTCTCGTTTTGAATGTGTTTTATGATATATTTCAAAGTTCTGCAAAGCCTGGAGTATTTTTCTGTCGAACAATTTGCTTTTACTTAAACGTCAGACTCATTAACCAATTACGATTAATTAATTAGTCAATTACTTTTGTTAGAATATTGTCTCAGTTAATAATAAGAATAAACAGTAAAATTAACGCAACTATAGTGGATAGAACTACCGCAAATACATGAGTAATTGTAGTTTTGTTTCAACATTTTGTTTTTTTATTTTCTTTGATTTTGCAATAGAAAAGCCAAAGCTGTTGAAGTTTTTTTTGTAAGTGCAACGTGGAAAGAAAACTAGTAAGACATGATAATTGAGCTGGCGCGGATTCCTCATTTGAAACCAGAGTCGCAAGTGTTTGTATCTTGTGTGCTCTCAGTACGATGAGGGAGAGCAAACTCTGGACTTTTCGCATACGGGGCAATTGGTATGCCTTTGTGTGTAGTAAACACCTGAGACATTCTGATACTGTTGAAAGATATATGCTTTTTAAACAATTTCAAGAACTATGTTACCTTCCGTTAATCATTAAAAGGTCTTTTTATTGTATTATTATTGAGAAATTGTCAGGTTAGAGCTTGTGATCCAAAGAACTTAAATCTACAAGTGTGTTATCATTAATTGTCTGGCATAGCTTCAATTCAGTTGCTCCAGATCTGTATTGTTACAGAAAGTAAAAGACATATATTAGTGGCTGTAAGTATTGTGCAGTGTTTTGGGAAGCCAGCAGGGCGAAGCAAATTACAAAGGGCAGGTAAAAAATGTATACCCATACTACACATTAAACTGCCAAATAAGAGATTTATTATCAAATCTTTTTTCTAAGTAATTATATACAAGAATCACTTAGCATTTATTATATGATTGTTTTGATTCTGAACGCTCGCACTTGCAAAGTCTATATGCACTTGACTCAAACAAAACCTGTAAAACTGGTTTGCTACTTTATGAAGGATATTTGTATATGTTTGTACTCATTCATGCCGTCTCTTGCGGTTTTTTGTACTTTACTAGGTCAGTTGGATAACAGAGGTTGTTAATGTTTCTAATATTCTTCCTCCTCCTCCGCTTCTTCGTAATTTCGTAATATCGTTATTATTATAATACACCTGTTTCAAAAAACGTTGACCAAAAAAAAACGTAAATCTTGAAAGATACACCCGGGGGAACTCTGGGCAACAGCTTATTAGTATTCAGGCTGAGTGCAAGCGTGAGCTGATATCATTGCAGTTATAACAATAGCTGAAAGTGCTGTAATTGTTACCTTGAAATTGCTCACCTTGGCAAATAAAAACCAGTGTGAGCAGTAGAAAAACAGGAACTGCCTGGGTTCTTATCTTTCATGTTTTACATTTTTTTCAGTCTACCTTTCCTGAAATAGGTGTATATTATTATTATTATTTGCTTATGTTCAGGAGCTGTTGCAGTTGTTTGGTGTTCCATATATGGTAAGCCCAATGGAAGCCGAGGCACAGTGTGCCGCCCTGGACATCTTGGGACTGACGCAAGGCTCCATTACTGATGACAGTGATATCTTCCTGTTTGGCTGCAGCAGAGTCTACAAGAATTTATTTAACCAGAACAAGCACGCAGAGCTGTACCAGAGTGACTCGGTGGAAAGAAACTTAGGTATGGTTAATATCAGGGAGAAATGAGAAGCCTGCTTTGTTTTTTATTTTGTTTTTAACAGCTCTGTGGGAACAACTTGCAACCAAAAATAATTAAAATGCATTATTTAATAAATATTGGACAAGAAAACGGAAAAAAACAAGAGAAGTGGCCCAGCAGGGCTTTTCAGATTGCCAATAGCGCACATTGTATTTTTTTCCCACGTTGATATTTATGTTGACGTGGCCTATGTCCCATGTGAGGCACAGGTCTGTCCAAAGGAATGAAAATTGTAATAAAACTACTCACTCACAGGTTTCTTGAGGACAAAACAACTGAAACAAAACAAACAAAAGATATGCCCCTTTGCAAGAACAGTTGTGTGCAATGATCAAATTGCAGGTCCTTTAGGCTTCAAAAACGTCTTTCTGTTGACACATTGATTTTTAATCTGAGCGTTTGGAAGGAAATAAATGATTTTTAAACGAGACAGACCCAACGACTTTCCGCCGTCTTCAAAATGCTCAAGCAAGTCTTGAAGATCTAAAAATATCTAAAACCTCGTCACAATCTTGAAAACTACCACAAAGTTCTTCCGCGTAGGGTTCTCACGTCATTTTCGATAACTGTAACGGTTCTCGAGTCACTTTCAGCTGCAATAACTGTAACCTGTTTTTCGACCAAGATAAACTCCTCTTTTTGTCTAGTAGTGCTTTCTTTCAGTTGTTTCTCCAGTACTAATTCAATACTCCCGGCCTGCAGGACTCGATCATGCCAAGCTTGTGTGCCTGGCGTATTTGACTGGCAGTGACTACACGGAAGGAGTGCACGGTAAGTTTGCTCTTTCGATATCATTCACCATCCTTCTTTCCCTATTTACTATTGTTGCCCATCATTTACACTCATTGCCCATCATTTACCTTAATTATTCCTTTTTACCATATTTTGTTGCTCTCGTGTATTCAAGTGGCTTTATTCTCTTTGACGTCCGCTTAATTGTGAGTAAACCTTATTTCAGGCGTTGGAGTGGTTGGCGCCATGGAAATCCTCAATGAATTTCCTGGTGATGACCTTGACAGGCTCAAGAAATTCAAGTATGTCAACACATATTTTTATAACGTTTTATCAAAGGATTTTGTCTTTTTAAGAACTCATTTTCCACCCGCAACTCAATCCACAAAGTCACCTTGTCATCTCCGCAGGGTCTAAATGCATTGATTGCTACTAACTGTAATACTTACCTCCAGTTTATCATTATCTATCTTCTCCTTACAGTATCAGTACAAAGTGAGCCGATTCGTTTTGAGAATAACAGGATTGATCGTTGGCTCGTCTTAACTTTTAAAGATTAAATGTAAAATTCTCCCAACTTTTTAATAGGAAATGTATGAAGACAAGTAATAAGAGTTTAGCTACTCGTCATGTGACACTTGCCACTTATATTTGCATCACAAAATAGACTATAAAACACGATCATATAGTTGTTTATTTATTTATCTTTAATGTAGCTACCACTATAAATTTATTATACTTTGGAAGTAATCGTTTTTAAAGGTTTTAAGATGAAAGTAGTTAAATCATATGTTTTAAATGCACTGTGAAGATGCTGTATTTAGTCAGTAAGTTTGTTTACCTCACTGAAACCAGAGCTACAAGCGTTTGTATTTTGTGTGCTCTCAGTATGGTGAGGGAGAGTAAACTCTGGACTTTTCGCATACGGGGCACTCGGTATGCCTTTGTGTGTAGTAAACACCTGAGACACTGTAATAACTAGAGTTTATATCAATTAAGAAAACTCGCTGATTCAGACGAATCACAAAGCAAAAACTTGAAAAAGTAATATTTGACCATATTTGACTTGATTCACATCAGTTTTGCAGACCCAATTGATTCTCCAAAAACAATCTATTTTAATTTTAATTTTGAAAATTTTTAGACACAAAATATTATCCAATTCTATTCCCAACCAGTTTGCAACGCAGAATCTACTCCAATCAATAAGCCCACTCTGATTACAAGCCCACAAAAGTGCTGTGGAAAATATATACATCTTTAGTACATACCAAACCAGTGAATACAAGTTTCCACACGTTCTGATTGGCTGCTCAAGCTTTGAATAGCCAGTGGTGATCACCTTTGGGCACTCGTGTTCGCCTAAAGCTGTGTTATAGGGCAAATCATGTACATCAAGCCAACAATTTCAAAAATAATTTCCAGATGATCGGCTCTCGCGTGCTAGAAACGCCTGACTGAATTGATCTTATGGCACCATCCCAGAAAACCGTGCGCGCGCAAAATGGCCGCCATTTTGAGACCATTTTGTTGATTTTAAAACAGTTCTAAGTAGTATAAAAACTCATTATCTTTAAGCACATGTATCAGCTAAAGTTGTAGATGGGCTAAAAAGAAACTTCTTTGTTGAATGTAATTACCAGAACTTGTCTGTTTGATACAACTGTTGTTCACTTTAGGAATTCGTTTCTATAGCAAAACGAGAAAACATCAGCGATCGTTACTAATCTCGCAGCGCGTTCTGGGATTGTGCCTTTTGGGCAGACGTGAAAGCGCGCGCTGATTGGCTTACTCCAAGCACGTGATAAATGTCCAATCACCTGGTTGCAAATTTAGCGAAATGTAGGTAATCTTTATATTAGCTTACGTGGCCTCTATATATCGATCAAAGCGTTACAACATTGTTGGAAATGATGTTCAGACTATTTTTTACGTTTGTACCAGCAACAACTGGACAAATTTTGAACTGACTGTTGAAACTGTTAAAATGAAGGTATTGCGCATACATGTCTCTATTTTCATTATCATGAGTACCAAATTGTGTGTGATGCTTCTTTTGAATAAATTTGGTTTTTTTTTATTCAATTATGTTATTTTCGTCATCTCTTAGAGAGTGGCACGACATAGCTCAGAAGGAGGCCAAACCAGTGCAGGAAACCAAAGTCAAAACAAAACTAGTGAGTTTTCACCAATGTCAACGTAACACTTGTTTACACGAGCACGGCACAGTGTGTTTGTACATTACGTTTATGAGCAAGTACTAATACAGTATTTCACATTCACAGTGATGGGCTGACTAGTAATTTTAAGTGAGGGGCTAATTTGCAAAAATTACGTTCGTGGTGGGGTTCCCTCCGCCCCTCTGTCTCCGGCGTCCCGGTTATTACACAACTTTACTTTGTTTCCTTAGGGATGGAGAAGGGGGGAGAGGGGGAGGGGGGGGACAAAAGCTCCCACGACCGCGGCGTCCTTGTCATTAGAGTTTTACTCTGTTTCCTCAGAGGTCCGTAGTCCTGAACAGCGGTTTTCCATCTGAGGAAGTCTATGAAGCGTATATGAACCCAGTTGTGGACAAGTCAACTGAACCGTTTGAGTGGGCCAAACCTGATCTGCACTCGCTCAGGTTATATCCTTTCACTGAAGCCTCTTTCCCTTCAAATTGGATTCTCCACCAAATGTGGCTTGGATTCCTTACGTTGCTTTCCTTTGTAGCCAGGTTCTGTCTTCTATGGATTCCAAATTACGTTTTTCCGATTTATCGACTACATTTTTATAGATAGATAGACAGACAGACAGACAGACAGATAGATAGATAGATAGATAGATAGATAGATAGATAGATAGATAGA
>JANRMR010256342.1:0-15979 GCA_025434825.1 Bergia sp. 'catenularis'
GGGGGTTGGGGGCACCTAATGCGCTTTGAAGCATGTTTTTACGGAAAAAATATATCGGGGGGACATTTGTTATGAGTAGAAGAGATGTTTAGTGCAAAAAAATTCAATAATTTCGAATTTTTATTTTTTGGCCCCAAATCATCACTTTGGCCGTTTTTGCACTGAGGTCTTCAATTGTTCTATGAGTATTATACTCCCGAGCCAACCTAAATAAATACATCGAACACACTACTGAAGAACTAAATCCATAATGTTTTCAATAAGAAAACTGACAAAATATAACGGTATCCCTCAGAAATGTACAGTATCAGCAGGTTTCACTCAGAGTGCACGTGGCACTTGTTTGCAAAATGAGAAATCAAACAATTGCTCAGTTATAGTGATTGGAAATAAAATATAGCAATCTCTCACTTTAAGTGTATTTCATTTATTTACCTCAAATCTCTGCGCCAGAGCTTTAAATGAAGTCGATTCCAGTCGGTAACTCAGTTTAGCTTCGAGCTTGTCTGCGAGCCACTCCTTGGCTTTTGGTCAGCTATAACTTCAGTCTTGTTGTCAGCAGTCAGTTGACTGTTATTCTCAAGTCTGCCGATTAGTTGATTGTATTTATGTACTTGCGTTCAAGGTTGTATATTAGTAGACTATTACGTTTTTGCTTTGGTGCAACTTGAGTTCAATTTTGCTTGAACTGATTCACAACTGATTTCAAGAAATCCGCTTCGAAACAATAACCCATAACCCCCGATTTTAACATTAATTTTAGTTGTGAACCCTGAATATTGATCGCTGCTTAAAAAGCAACAATGTGTATCTATAATGTAAGTAACGGGGACAAATTCATGACAATTAAATGCACAAACGTACAGTCATTATTCGAATGCGAGGTCTTTCGAAAGAGACAGGAAATTTGAGTTCCATCGGAAAGTATTCGCAACAAAAAACTTTCAGTTAATTTTATAATGTAACAATTTGGTCGATGCAACAATTAAATGTCACAGGTGGTTCTTTCTTTCCAGAAAATATCCAAAAGATATCTTGCTCCTGAAACGCATTAGAGCTGATAAACAATTTCTACACAATTCCGGCAAAAACTCGAAAAACTGAAAAACTTTCTGTTTTGCAATTTAGTCGTTTGCAGCAGTCGAACGAAAAATAATAAATCGAAAGAACAATACTCAGTAACTGCGAATTCGTTGCTTCTGCTTCTGTTTTCTGTGCTTTATTTTGGAAAATTTTCCTAATTTTTCGTCAAATATTATTCATTATTCGAAAATATCTGCTTACTGGAATCCGATACACGCGTGCGTTTCGATGCTGAATTGTGTTGCTCTAAATTTTCAAATTTTGTGGAAATATCAGTTGTTTTAATCAAAACGAGAAGTAGATTTGGCTGAAACATATTTATGTACCAATATATTTTCACCCAAAGTGATTTGACCGCAAACTTTGTGCTTCAATGGCTCCAAACATCAAGACTGGGGCTGCAGCTTCTAAAGAAGCTTGAAGCCGCCATTTTGGAAAACCGAAGCTCCTGAAAAGCTGGAAAAAATCTGTATTTGTCGTAAACACAAGCATGCAGTAAAGAGAACGTCAAATTTTTCAAAACTGTAAAAAACAACAAACAAGGGAAAACTGTAAAATCGTAACTAAAAATGTTCGACCAAAATTTAGAGGCGAGTACGAAATTTTACTATCGTATTCAATTAAATTTACTGCATTCGATGAATTTTAAGCAAAATTATAATTCCACCTACTTTCAAAAGCATGACAGCTGGAAGGATAAGACTTAGTTTTGAGATAGACACCACTGAAGTTCAAGTTTCGATCCATTACATGATCGTCTCTTCCTTGCAAGAAAACAAAGCTAACAAAAATTTGTCATTGCATTCGATTAATGACTGTACCATAAGTCGTTTTTCGATCCGCGATCCGCCAAGCTGCTGCCGAAGGCAAATTATCTGATCACGCAATCGTCTATCAGCAAGCCTCTAGAACGTATGCGCGAAATCCCAAATCGTGACTAAGGAAAACAGGAACCAATCGGCAAACCTTGATTCGAGGACCTCCGGCCCGAGTAATGAAGATTTCTTTTAGTGGTGGAGCTTTACGTACAGCTCAATTAGAGTAAGATAACAAGTGTTGTATGCTAGCAAGACCTTAACGTGTAGTTAAATGACAGAATTTTTTGAACTGAGAAGGGGAGGGAGAGGGAGTTTTAGCCTTTGTGCTCCACGTGACTCATGCTCGACGACCATCACTGAAAAGTTGATGACATATGACCACATAGTTTTCGAGAAAAAACAAAGTAGCCAATCGTGCAGTCTGATTGGCTTGAAACTTGTACTTCAGTCTATGAGCTTCCGCTTCAAATTATCGACCGTAAGAAGTTCTTAAAGTCTGCAATTTAAGTCTATTTTTGGTTTCTGAAATTGCCCGTAGATATGGTTTTTTAATTTACGGTTGTTTTGTACCCATGTACCACATTAGAAATTAGGAAGAAAAGAAGATTGCAGTGGAACTACATGTACTTGCTTTGATGATGTTCGCAACGGTGGCAACGACATGTGTGTTTACTGCTTGAAGAACAAGAGAGGTCACTTGGCTCTTGCGTGTTCCCATAGTGTGGCATGTGAGAAGTGTGTCCTCGAAACAGACTCGCTGTTTTGTCCGAAATGCTGTACTGTGCAGTACTGCCTTGTTGGTAAGTAGAAAACAAAACTACTACCATCTAAATAGAGCATGTGAAGTTTAACTAATAATTTGATCCGGAGGGTTCCCATCTGGAGCTCAGATTTTTTTTTTAGTTCCCTGCCTCTGCATTATTTTAGTGTCAGATACGAGGTAACGAGTTTAAAACCTTAAACAAGAATTTACTCTGTCATGAATCGCCTAATTAGTCGTATAATAAACAAATTATTCAGCAGAGAGTTATATAATTCGGCTGGTTATTTTTCCTCGTCAGATTTTATTTTTGTCTCGCCTAAAGGCTCGAAAAATCAAAACTGACTCTTAAAAATAACCATATTCCGCTGAATAACCTATATTTATTATGGAAATGATGCAAAGGTGACTTTAAAATTCACTTATTCTCATCACCATTAAAGTTTGACTACTCTTACTCTCATACTACGGTCAATTTACTTGGCACAACCAACTGTTCAAGTCAACGATAATGTTACAGGCCAACCGGCCTTTATGCAAAATCTGTTGATAAACTAAACTACTCCTTTATTCCGCCACAAGCTGCAACTACCCTTACCACTGCAAAAGAAGTAACATTTACAGGCAAGCTTTACACTGCTGACGCATCACAAAAGCAAATTGTAAAACCTTAATGTTAAAGTTAAAGAGTTTTCTATACATTTGTTAGCAGCATGGCATTGGTGATTTGTTTTAAACGTAAGAAGCTTCAAAACTTACCAAGATGAATGCAACTGGATCATTTCTTCACCAAATAATATATATATATATTTAAATCTGGGGTGTTTAAAAATGAAGTACTTTTTCTTAAAGAGGTCGGCTTATAGAATAAGCAGTAAAGGGGGCTTGTATAAGCGGGATTTTATGGTACCTTATATTTTTCCCTATTATTCCGGACCTTCTGCATGAGCACTCGTAATTGCCCGTATCGTCAGATCCCATTGGAACTTAATTGTAGGAGTTACTACAAATCTACGCGATACTAACAAACCTGCCACTCCACCTGGCCACCTTGTATACGATATACATACGAACATACATACCTACACACACCCACATACACACACAGAGTCTTTCTCTCTCTCCGTCTCTCCGTCTCTCTGTCTCTCTTGCACACAAACACACACACACACCCTCCCTAGTCACAGAAACAGGTTACCCACAAACAACACTCAGTTCGCCTCAATGGTTATTACTGATTACTCTGACCTCGAAGGCCCGCAAAAAGATGACACTGCTAAGCAATTTCTGTTGCTACGTTTACCGAGTTTCAGCTTTTTGGCATTCTTCGCGATTTGAGCGTAGTTTTAAATTTACAAAGTTAAAGGCAAAGGTTTCGATAAAAATGTTGTTTCAAACTAAAAAGAGGGATGGGCACCGGTCCCATTATGATCCGCCACCGCGGGTTACACTTTGAAAACATTTAGAGTCGTAGTGTTGTAGGACGAATTGAGTTACAAAAGTGGGTTTGAAGTGAAATAAGTAAATAAGTAAATAACCAAACTTTAACACGACCTTTCCTTTCTTTCTCTAGGTAACGAATTGTCATATGCCATATGTATAGCAGGGGCTGGAAATAATAAATCACGTGATAAAACTGGAATTCCTCTTGATGAGTTGGTGCTGAAGAAGGATGCAGAGGATATGTTCGATGCTTTCACTGACGAAGGTTTATTGGGTTTTCCGTAAGTATTTAAGAGGTTAAAGCTACTCACTCCTTTTATTTGTAGCAGCAGTTTAGACAACCTTATTTAGCAGTTACAACTGGCACATTTGGGTAAGCTTCATCAGCTAATGTCCACGGTCATGTAGTCCTTTCATTTCAAGAATTCGAGAAGGATGAGGCACGCCACAATCCAAGCCAAAAGTATTTGGACACCCTTAGCAAAAACATCCCTCCCCGCACCTCCTCTTTCCCTGTTGATATTACATAAAATGTTACCGGTTTTTCTATTCGTATTTTTTTCAAGCCTGCAAAACAACATTGGTTAGGGGGTTGGGGGGAAAGGATGCCTCTGTCAAAGTTTTTGTCTGAGATTGCAGATTCAATTTCATGTCTGTACATTTGTATTTATGATTCAAGTATGATAAAATTTAGCCCTGAGATGTGTTATTGTTAACCAAGTTTGAAACAAAAAGAAAAGTCAATGAACCGTTTTTATTAACTTTGGGAATATTTAATCAGTTGCTGGTCGTCAAGGAAAAAACTGTGTTTTAATCTAATTTAATTTAAATCAACTTGTTTCAAAACTTGTTTAACTCACTGTACGATCGAGATTAGTTTTTCCTTAACTTTCAGTTCATCCTCAAAAAAAGTCCTTAAATTTTAGATTGGGATTAGGGGAAGAACCCTTTATAAAATCATTCGATCAGGTTCTATCTTATTGTTTTCGCTACATGGTCTATACAGTCCAGTTGTGAAGTTTATAAAGTCTACCAAACGTAAAGTTTGGAAACTATGTAAGTCACCCTTTTGGGGGACTGAAAACTACTGTCTATTAATTTGATGCGTATGATAGTAGTTCTCAGAGAGGCTTCTCAGGAACTGTGAATTAGTATAATGTTGGAAAACATGAATGCATGGCTCTCTTTTCTTAACCTTAAATGTTTTACATATTATGTATGGATCTCACTTTTCCCTGCATTTAACTTTAGAAAGAAACAAGTGCACCTGGTGACATCAGATTCGATACGGGTTGACGAAATCGACATGCGGGACGCAATTAAGAAGAGGTTGGAAGAAGTAAAAGAAGATATTGCCACAAAAAAGAAATTGATGAAAAAAGAAGAAAAAAGAGATTTTAGCTTGTTTGTGTTTCTGTCAGCTCACTGCAGCGAGACGGGCAAGCTCTGGCTACCAGGACAACGTAATGAAAGTGGTATTCGGCAACCTGCTGAGGTGGATGGCACGAAACTCATGAGGCGATTTAGACAGGTAGAAGTAGACAATTTGGTTGTGATAGCAGACAGCTGTGATGCAGCATCTCTCTACACCGCTGAAGGTCCGCAGGGTGCAAAATGTGGCTATGTTTTACCGGCTTGCAAAAACATGCACATGAGTGTGGCCTCTTCCAGAGTAGGAAGTGAGTCCTTCTATCGTTCGCCTGATAAAAACAGCAGTCCTGAAAACAGCCTTTTTGTAGAAATTCTTCTGAGTGCTCTCAAAGGAGCAAAAACTTGTATTACATGTTTGCGAAAGGGATTTGAGGTGAATTTGTGTGATGCATGTGATACATTCCGCAGGAGAATCAAGCTCCTTGGCTACATTGAACTGACTGATTTGTGTGATTACGTTCGAGCCGAAGCAGAGAATTTCGGCACCAGTGACCCTTTTCAAATTGTTTGTGGTAAAAAAAACAAACTTTTGTTAGTACGATCCAAAGACGTCCAGTAGCTCATTTCGTCACTGCGCTTACATTCGGTCAACTACGCCAGATTCATTTTATCCAAATTGGTTATCTCGGGTAAATATTTCTTTTGTAACTCAAATGTAATAGCATTACAAGTCAAAGCATAGTGACCACCCTGTGGGTGTTGAGCCTATTTTATTCCAAAACGTTTTGCAACATTGTAGATATTTCTTTGGTAGTACAAGTAATAGATCAGTTTTAACATCGCAACCCTTTTGGGAAACCTCCCTTTAATAATATAGATTTGGTGTGTTCTGAGTGTTACTTTTGGTATAATCAGATTCGATACTTACGGTGTTTTGAATGGTTTCTAATTGTGTGTATTACCTGGATCACACTAGCGGTGTGAACAGAAGTTGAAGGGAAACAGAAAGTGAAGTGTGATAAAGCTATGTTCGAATGTGAATCGACTAAACGAAACTAGAAGCGAAAGCCACTCTTCGAGTGTCTAAGCCTCGATTGTTTGCTGTTTCCTACCAGAAAGCTAAATTTGTAGCCTGGAAATGAACAACATGATTGGCTCCTTTTTGTCTGGCTCACGCTGGGTCACAAGCGACACAAGCTCAACAAAAACAAGCGCTACGGATGAGAAAGAAAACCTTCCGTTCCTTCCGTTTGCACTTTTGTTGAACTTCCGTTTACGCTTCCGTGTCCATTCCTTGATTTACACAGAGTTCCCAAGGTCCTTGAAAATCCTGGAAAGTCCTTGAATTTGAAAATATAGATTCCAGTCCTGGAAAGTCCTTGAAAATCATTGGAGGTCCTTGAAAATCCTTGAATTGCCTGACGCAGCACCGGTAAATCATTACAATTCGTTTAAAACTTCGATTTAAAACCGACAAATGCTCGGATTGAAAACACACAAGCTCAACCCCTAACTTACAGGATTTGTGATTGGCCAAAGTTTTGACCGATCTGTGATCAGATTAAGTATCCAGTTTTTCCAAGTGGCACACGTTTGCTTGTGAAGACACTGATGGTCAACGATTAAACTTACAATGCTGGTTACTAGATGAAGGATAACTGGTACAGTTTGATGATTACAGCAAAATGTGGAAAACTTTAAGTTTAAATTGCCCAACAAAGTCCTTGAATTTATTGGAAAAGGTCATTGAAAGTCCTTGAAAAGTCCTTGAATTTCATTTTCAGTTAGGAGTGGGAACTCTGTTTACACCAAAACGGTGCACTTCCTGTGCTTTAGCTTTTTCTCCGCTTCCTTTTCCGTCGCTAGTATGAACCAGGCTTAAGTTACCCGAAAACTGTAATTCTGTATTGTAAACTCCATCAGGCAGATGATAGTATAACTTACTCATAAAGGATATGACGAAGAAGGGGAAAGGGTATTTGGATCCTTGCAGATTTTTGAGACCTTAGAATGTTTCTTCCAATTTTCGATTCAACTGTAGTTTTGTTTGACACTGAGGCCCTGTTTATATGGAGAAAAGTTTTCCCGGGTGGAAGGGTCACTCTCCTTAAGCCAAGTCAACTTTAGCGAGTTGACAAAAAAATTGTCCCGTTTAACGGAGTCAACAGCTTGCCATCAACGCTCGGGCGTGCTCTGTGTATCTACACTTAGCCGAGTTGACCCGGGTAGGCGAGCCAAAGTGTTTACATGGGGAAAAGTTGTCCCGGGTAGAAGGGTGACCCTACCTTTGAAAGCGAGTGTAGGTTACCCTTCTAGCCGAGCCAAGTCTGTGTTTCGAAATCAGTGTCAAATGTTGGAAAAATTGGCTCGCCCGGGGTATCTCGAGAAGGTGGGTGACCCTTCTATCCGGGACAACTTTCCTCCACATGAACGGGGCTTAACTGGATGATGCAACCTCGTACAGTTTATGCGGAAAAGTTTTTCTTTTAAAATTTAAACTTTTTGGAGAAGGTGATGCTAAGTCGCTCTTTTTTGTTAGTTGTTTTAAACTTGTTAGCAGGTCGTATGCAGGAAATAGAAACACAGACTTGTTAGAAAATTTTGTTATGTTTGCTGATAATAAGGAAACTCTTGAAATGAAACAGGAGCAGTATAGCAGAGCAATGAAGTATATTACCGCAAATGTATCAGCTTGGAAGAAGTTGATATAGTAGATCTGTTTTTTTATTTGACCATAAAAATTACGTACGCAAAAGGTAGGACTGAGGACAAATAAAAGATAGTAAAACTTAAGCAAGCAGCAGGTTGATACCAAACCCGGGATATTCCTTGCGTGATTACACTGATATGATCATTCATTTCCAAACAAAAATGTCTAGTGTTTTCAAATATTGGATTTGTTTAATTTAAAATCAGGTTAGGAAAATGTAGGGGCTCGCCAGACTTGTTTCGGAAATACGTCGCATTAATCAGTCACACGCACGTACCAGTTTCCATAAAACTGGAAATCTATACTTTGTGCATGTGTTAATGGACTAAGCGTAAGCAATACAATTGAAATCTAAAACCAAGGTACACGTACGCATTGCCTTCCTATTTTATAGAATACATTAGTAAGGGATAGAGCTCATTCGAGTTCCCTTGATTTTTTATCTTTTTGATTACAATTGGTTTGCAAAAAATACAAAAAGAATAATGATTCTAACTTTTTTTGCACCGCCAGGAAACGGGGTGAGTGTTCACAGAACCAAAATCGATGTAAATTTTCTTCATCAATATTGTCAGAAGTGTTCTTGAATGCCTTCACATTGGGGAATTTAAATACATGGGTTTTTTGTGTTATTATGAGCGCCAATAACGATCTTTAAACTTGATCTTGTTTACTGTTTTCTTGGGTACAGTCGTACTTATGGGCTAATTCACAATGGCGGCACAAACGCAAGTGAGGGCTTTTTTTGTTCTTGAGATACTGAACTGGGACTAAAGCGAAATAATGTGAAAAACTGTGAAACGAGTTTTTTATGCTGGAGGTGCGCTTGTGCTTTTGCGATGTTGGGTTGCTAGTGTGAATATGCGCGCTTTCGAAGGACTCAAATATTAATCACGGCCCACATTAAATAAATGTAATTTAGATAGGGAGGATACCGAAGCTGTCTCCGTTTGGGAGATATGATGTAAACATTGTTGAGATTATATTTTAGATAGATTTAGGTATACTCTTTAACATATTGTATTCGCTGATTAGTGTAAACAGAGTTTTCATTTTAATACCATTGTCATTTTAGTACTACTGATTTTAATACTTCTTTTATGCTAAATTTTGTAAATGTAAATTGTAAAGTAGACAAAGGGCGCCATCCTTTTAAAATAAAGCAACGCTAGCTCAATATATTAGCTTGCTTAGGAATAGTTATTTTTTACATTATTATAGTAGATGTATCAATTTTTAGTTTCAAAAACTAAAGCAAAAATAAAAACAGGAGCACTGTCAGTTTTGTCTTGTGTTGTCAATTCATTTTCAACAGTCCCTCCACTAAGAACAAAGGCAGGTGGTGAAATGTTATCCAAGTGGGCAAAGCTCTAACCAAACACCAGGAGTCACGAGTTCAGATAGCCTGTTTGTCGTGTTTCATTGCATCTTCAGTATGCGCACCCTTGATAATAAGTATGTTAATACGTCATTGATCACATGACATGCGCAGTCGCATGTGACTTTTCAGTTGTGCAGGTGTCGAGCATTAAAGCAAGGAAACACGACAACACTTGTTGTTTGTCGTTCGTCGTCGCTCGATCGATCGCCATTTTATTTTGCTCTCAATGGTTTTCCGCCGAACAGAAATGCGGCGGGCGCAAGGGCTTCCGGTCACCCGACCAACCCTAACTTTTTATCACCAAATTGCCGACACTATAATTTTTTATTGCCATTTTGTCTTACTTTTTCTTTCTTTGAGCCAAAAGGTTTTCAGGAACTAAGCAGCAGACAGGTTTCTACAGTTATGTTTTCTGAAGCATTGAGTATATGGCTTGTATTCCAGTGTTGTATGAAAATAAAATTTTGTTGCTATTTTTAATTTGGTCACGATCACATAAAATGTTAATATAAATTAAAGTACTATACCGACCGACCAATCCTATTTTTTTAGGATATATGACCGGAATCACGAATATTGTTTTATTTGGCCAGATGAAGCCTATATCCTATTATAATTCAACAATAATTTTCGTTGTGAAAACGCGCGATGGCGCGAGTCAGTCGATCACGTGATGCACGCAAAAAATGTGTTTTTGGTTAAAATACTTCTGGCAGGGTTGCTAATCAATAATTAAAGCGCAGTTGGCAGGGCCAATATATGCGACCGCTGACAACCAATTAAAATATTAAAACCGTTTTATTTTTGGTTGTTTTTGCTGTATAATGGCTGAAAACTCGGATTCTAGATCAAGAAACAGTTTATTCAAAACTTTATTTAGACTTATGCCTTCAATTTGTAACAATTTTTCTTTCTTTCTTTCTTTCGGGGGGTGGGATAGAACTGATAGACTGAATGACCACGATCGTTTTCGTCAGTGGTTTCGCAAATCAATTAATGCGCATGAGCGGCAGCAGCGCGAAGTCTGAAAAAAATGATAATCGCAACGGCTCTGTTTCAAAGTTGAAACAGACGTCTTCACTTATAAATACGACTGAAAAAAAGTAGAAACTTAATCTTTGATATAGCGGGTGACAGCAGTGTCGCTTTCTTCAAGCATGTCGCTTGATATCACGGCTTGTCTGAAGGCGCTATCGGCCGCATTCTGTCAATACAGGAGCCACACAAGCGAACCAACTGCCAAGGACTTGGAACGACAAATTGATGTGAGTCTGTTAATAGTTAAAGAACTATAAGCAATTTAACATAAACTATTACGTAAATTTAGTAATTTGTCATTTGTGCTTATTATTGTCTAACTATACAGGTTTTGTTGGCGGAAAAGTTTTGGAGAGAAAGTTTCGGTTTGAGCAATCTAGAAGTTGGGCCTGGTTTTAATTTGGCCGTTTTTGTTTAGCACCAAATATATTATGTCAGCTGTAATTTATCACTCATTGAACTAAGTTTCAAATCATTTTTTAACAATTATAATCCATCACAATGGATTGATTTTACATTTAACTCCCTTAATCTTTTTGGATCAGGAAATATAATGTAAATTTTGTTAATCCAGGGTTTATACATGTATAGTAGTACTAGTTGGCTTTGAAGGAGCAATGGAGTGTTCATGTCAGAGTCTATACCAGTTGCAGACTTAAGCAGCCCTTTTATACTTAAATGCTTTTACCAAATAGCACTGTATACCCAGCACTATTATCCTATTTTAACTACCTGCACCAGCATTAGTACCATGGCGAGATGGGAGACCTTTGCCACGTATAGAAATAGATGTATACAGTATGTAGGGCTTGAAATCGAAATGAATATACAGGGAGCGACTTTAGCCTTGGAAATAAAGACAGTCTTTTGCCATCCATTAGCTAATCAGAACATTCATTTTGTATGCTCTATTTTATAGTGTAGGATATATCTATATTGGCAAGTACTTCCATCTAAAAACCCCAAATTCTTAACCAGGGTGCAAAATTAAGAATTTTAGAGTGCATTAAGAAACTTAGAGTGCATTGTTGCTGGAAAGAAACATTCTGAATTTTATTTGGTTGGTTCATAGAAGTTTTGTTTTGTACTGAAACTTTTCACACTTCTAGTTTTCTAGATCACAACCATAAATTTAAGAAATAGGTGAATTACTATGCTTTATATGAACTTTTTCAATTTCTTGTTCCTTTTGGGTTTTCCACTGGAAGGGGTAAAATACATACAGAGGAACCCCGATATAATGATATGCCAAGGGAGCAGTAAAATTATATCGTTATATCGGGGTATCGTTATATTGAAACTCCTGATATAACGATATGGCCGTAAAATAACCAAAAATATCATTATATCGGGGTAAACTTAACATGTACTTTTTACTGCATATTATTTTTAAAATTAAATTTGTAATGAGTATCAAATGATTCACAAATGTAACATTTCAAGCACGCAGCAATGTCCTTAAACAGTTTGCAGTTTGTGTATATCATCGTAAAAAGCTTTTGACAGAAAAGTTAGAGGTCACTCAATTACTGAAATTCAATAAATCTTTGTTAAATCTGTGTTAGCACTTTTTGGGGACTGTGTACTGATAATATTGTTATATCGGGAAAGATTTTACCTTTGGTCCGCTAGATTCTCATCGTTATATCGGGAATATTGTTAAATCAAAGATCGTTATATCGGGGTTCTGTCCCATACATTTTCTGTATCTTTTGCCAGGACATAGAATATTCGTTATACCGGGAATATCGTTATATCGAGGATCGTTATATTGGGGTTCCATTGTACTTGTTAATATGCAATGCTTTTGAGTGGGATACCATGGAATGAGCTATGCATCACGTGTATTGTCCATATACACATGAGCCTTTAGACGAGTGTGTATATGGTAGAAGTACAAGTGACAAGTAGCATGTTCCATGGCATCCCACGAGAAAGCGTTGTGTAACTATGTTATTTATCCCATGCCTAAATCTTTGGAAAATTTACGGAAATCTTTGGAAGAGCTTGGAACTCTTTGGAAATGTTCAGAAATTTTTGGGAAACTTCAAAAACAGTTTTTGAGGAGTTTTATGAATTTTTAAAATTTTTGGAAAATCTTCGGAAATCTTTAGAAGTGTTTGGAAATCATTGAAAAAATTTGCAGATGTGATCGGAACTGTTCGAAAACGTTCACAGGAGGTGAAAGTTTATTTTGAATATTTACTGGAAGGATGTTAGTTATAGTGTTAGACTTAAGAAACTAAATCTACTACCACTCACCTATTTGCAAGAAATGAAAGATCTTGTACTTTACTATAGATGCCAGATGGGCCATTACTGTACAACATTGATATCAGTGAACTAGTTAGACCTAAGACCAAATGTTGTAAGATTGACTCATCATAACACCCATCTAAATCTAATCATTTCTAACTGCCGCACTACACTTTCAGAATAGCTATTTTAACTGTCTACCAAAACCCTTTGCAAATATGCAACTCTAGCTGCCTTGATTAGTTTAAATTGTGTTTGCTTCAGCTTTATGTAGATGCAGTCAACACCTCCTATAACTGTCATGACTTTAACACCTGGAAATCTATCTGCTGTAAATGTTGCTCTGCTCACAATTTGCTTTCTACTAACCAGTGCTGCTTCTAACCAATGAATCTAGGCAATTTTTGTGTGTATTTTATTTTAATCTATTTCTTTTATTTATATACTGCAATTTCTATAATGCTCAATTCAACTTTATTCTAAATAACCAAATTATTTGAGAAATACACATATTCTAAGTGGTTATAAATTTTATCAGAATCTTAAGATACAGTAGGAAAGGAAGGGAAGAGGTTGAAGGCCTATTGTCATACATATATAAATTCTTGGGAAGGGAGGGGGGAAAGTTATTTTGTTTTGAGTGAACGCACAATGTGGTACTTAATTTGGAACCTAGCTCTGTTGTACTGTCCTCACCATGCATTTTATTTCTTTTAATCATTTTGGTTATTTATACTTTGTTTTCTTTTGTTTAACTTTTATTTATTGGTGAAAGCTTACGGTAATTAAATGTAAATGTAAAAATGTAATTTTAAGTATTGGAGCTGATTTTGGGAAGTCTTCAAAAGGATGCCAGCATAATTGTTGTGCACAAGTTGTGATGGGAAAGTAGAGTGGAATACATGTACTAGTTACTACTTGTTGACTACCTGATGAATACCACAGAATATGCAATGCCTTTCCTGGCTTCTGATTGGCTTTATTTTCTTTGGCATGGGATAAATCCAACTATATATGCATATTATTGTACATGTCAAAGAGCCCGATTTTAATCATGTGAATATGAGCACATGAGCTAATTGGAAATTCAAATAATAATTGTTCTAGGTTCTAATTGGCATCACATCAACTGGACAACCTTTGGCAGGGTTTAATGCTAAGGAGCTTCTCGCTGCAGAGTGTTTGTCATCTCTGGTTGGACTTCTCAATGAAGTCAAAGTCAAACCGGAACTGCATGTGAAGGCCATGGTGTTATTATTCAACTTGGGTGAGTTGACCTGAATAGTTGATCTGCAATGGGATTAGTTTAAATGGACAGTAAGTTCATTTCTAATGCATTGCAATAGGTTTTTGGTATTATTACATGTACAGTACTGTAATTTACATGTACATGTTATGTAAAGCTAAAGTTGTAATCATACATGTACATGTACATGTATATGACATAGTCATATAATAAGACTCCAGTTGTAGCTGCTATGGTTTTGAACATGGACGTTTTATGCGAATGAGTTCACAGTAATTTACAGAAATCACTTTTTCTCTTCAATACAAGCAAACTGAATATACTTGACTTGTACTTGTAGATTTTCAACTTGTCTAAAGCAAAATCAATGATTATCGGTAGGAGCTATTCACAGTCCAGTTATCTACATTTAAGGAAAACTACAGTATCCAATCTTGTGTTTTTCATAATTAATGGCACATGCAGCTGGTGACAGTGAAACACGAGAGCTCCTTCATGGGACATACCACCTGACGTCAACCTTGGCTGCCTTCCTGATCAGGCAAAGTTCTTTAACTAATGACAAGACAGTCTTTCAGGTACAAAATTGATCTTTACATAAAATACTGTAAGTTGTAAATAAACACTGTACATGTATGTACATGTAAAGATTTGGTACAGTATACATATACATGTATCTCCAATCACTAATTAAAAACAGGGCTCAACATTAAGCATTTTAGGTCACTGGCCAGTAAAATTCAAAACTTCCTGGCCCAGCATGAAAGTGTGCTGATCCAACATGAAGAATTTAACTGAGTGTGTTAAAAGTTGTTTGAACATGATGGTAGTCTGCACAATCTCATCCTTGTCAATTCCACAGATGTCGTAAGTTGAGGTTATGATCTTCCTAACAGTGACTGAGCTTTTATATCTCGTTCATCAAAAAATGACCAGTTATTTTCTCATTTGACAGAATTCACACAAAAAAGAGTTGCTGACCTCATCAGGCCACCCTTTCTCCAACATTACAGGTCCATACTATAATGATAATGGCCCAAAGAGGTGAAAAACTGCCTTAGGGCCATCAGACCACCTCTTCTCCAACATTACAGGTCCATACTATAATGATAATGGCCCAAAGAGGTGAAAAAACTGCCTTAGGGCCATCAGGCCACCACTTCTCCAACATTACAGGTCCATACTATAATGATAATGGCTCAAAGAGGTGAAAAAACTGCCTTAGGGCCATCTGGCCACCTCTTCTCCAACATTACAGGTCCATACTATAATGATAATGGCCCAAAGAGGTGAAAAAACTGCCTTAGGGCTATCAGGCCACCTCTTCTCCAACATTACAGGTCCATACTACATGTATAATGATAATGGCCCAAAGAGGTGAAAAAACTGCCTTAGGGCCATCAGACCAGCATAATGTTGAGCCCTGAAAAATATAAAATGGTTTTCCTTGTGACATACTGTACACATATCCTTATGCCAGCACAGGGAGGTTGGGAGAATATTAGTAGGAAAGTGTAGGGAAACATTGATGTGTGCATTGTAGCACAAGGGTTCATAGTGAATGGAATACATGTACCACCCAACCACCCTTGGAAGTGTTGACATCTGGTTATGTCATGTGGAAAACTGTTTAAATAATTATATACATGTGTATATATATATATATAATTATGTTGTTTTTTTAAAAAATAATCAACCTTAATAAACACTACAAAGTTTTCTAAAAGGTTTTCATCCATACTTGGGCATTACACTGTATATGTTGTCCAGAAAGGCACTTCAGTCATTGCTGACTTGTGTTTTGTGCTTGATGGCAGTGTCTGCAGCTGTTACAGAGAGTGACGTACTGCTGTAGTATCATCACAACTGGGGG
>JANRMR010256564.1:0-15969 GCA_025434825.1 Bergia sp. 'catenularis'
CTTGGCACTGACTGCTGACCAGGCACATAAGCCTCTTTTAGAGGGCGTGCCTTTCCAGGTAGATGTAGATGTAGATGGCTTCTTCTGCTTGCTAACACTGCTCGTAAAAACTGCTTATTCGGCTTGTAATTCTGCTCGGACATGGCTATTGTGCTCGCATTCGGCTCAGTGAAAGCTTAACTTTACTAGCTCTGTTTCATTGGATAAGTTTGGTTTTTATTGTATGTAACGCTTTTATGATTCGCTAAGGCCAAGCAACTGCAGTAGGAGATTTAAACAAGACCTGGGAACACTTTCTTGACAGACCAATAAACTTCACAAATTTCTTTGTTTTATCACTGGTGGAATTCAGAAGAATAAAAATATGGTGCTCATGAGATCTTCGTACATCAACTTATGGATGCACGGGAAATGCTAGGCTCGAAAAGTGTGGGATTTATTTGATCGTGGGTACAATTGAATAGCACGGTATGAACTAGTTTTTCCCACTGTTTGTTTGTCAAATTGAAAGTTTCGTTTGACAAATCTTATCTTCTCCTCACAATATTAACAAACCTTTAGCACCGCGCGGACAAGGAGTCTTGGAATAATGACCAGCAGAGGTTTTCATCCATTGGATTCCTAGGGCTTTTTCAGCATCACAGATTTCTCTGATACCTGGAAAACAATGACATTAATTTGTTTACTGGTTGGAATCAAGGGGAATAAAAGCTCTTCTTGCATTGCATTACATTATATTGTGGCGTATCGCATCGCATCGCATCGCATCGTGTCGTATTGTATTATATTGTATTGTATTGTTTGTATTACATTGCATTGTGATCCAGTACATCGAATGCATCTATTATTATATAAAAAAACCACAAAACTACACAGAGTGACGATTGCTTTAATTAATTATTTTGTCTTTAGATATGAGATAAAAGCCAGCACTACTCAAGTTAATAGGATTTAGTTCGGCTTTAGGGTCGAGGTTTGATTGTTGAAGTCCGCGAAAAACTCTCTCAATTAAGGTGTGATTTACAGGAGCGTAACCAGTATTTTTCGTCGGGGGAGGGTGCGTGTGGGTAGTGAAGGTACAAACTTTTAGGGAGGGGGGGGGGGTCCGGGGGCATGCTCCGCCGGGAAAATTTGAGAAAACTTGGATTGCCTTGGACTGCATTTTGCGCGTTTTCATGGTAGAGAGAGAGAATATAGAGCAGTCAAAAGAAGAAGTAAATTAGAAGAAAAGCAGTTCATCTCTGTTTTTATTTCATAAGTTCACGTTTTGTCAGCCGAATTAGTTCTTTCCAGGCGGACCTTGGGAAAAAGAGTGTTTCCTCTAAATCAGAAGTAAATGCCACAAATTTCTCTGAAGCTTTCGTTCAGCTAAGTTGTGCATTTAATAATATTTAATGCGGTGTCTTGTCGCTGTACCTGTTGGAGAAGTCTTGTCGTTTTCGTTGTCCGAGGAGTCTGAAGAGAGAGAAGGTCAGTTCAATTTGTACGCGAATAACAAGGAATGTGGTCACCTAATTGTCTTCCCCCGCAGGTGTTTGTTTGTCTCCGTTTTCAAAATACTGTTATTGAAAAACACTAATGCTACAAATTCCTGCTTTCTAATTTCTACAAAAAAGGCAACAATTTTAGACGATCAACTGGATTATACATTTGCGCATGACAGAATCAGTTTTAACTTCTTATAAAAAGGGGAAAAGGTTGCTCTTAGCTGAAAATGGAGGAAACAAAATTTAAAGTGACATTCTGATTTTGTTTTTTTGCAAAACATTAACACATTTTTCATTGATACGTGTCCGTTGAAGGCAAGCTTCCATAGAATCAACCACAACAATCAATTCAAATAGACTGCGTATCGTAAGACAAATGTAACAAATCGCGATTTACATAACTGCTGACCCGGATTTGATTGGAACAGTGCCGCCCTTTGAGCTCTGTTTAGTAGTAGCTCATCAAGCAAACGTCAAAGTAACAGAAAAACCTTGATTTCATTAAAATCAAACCGCAGGTGAAAATTCAGTTTTAGACTAAATATTTCTTGTAAGTACTGGTGCTTGGGACTACACAATGAGAGACGACAAAGTGAAGGAAAATGAAAAAAACTTCTTGTCTCTCCTTTATGTTTATGTTTCACTCATTCAGTTTGATATTGTTTATGTTTCACTCATTCAGTTTGACATTGTTTATGTTTTACTCATTCAGTTTTGATATTGTTTATGTTTTACTCATTCAGTTTGATATTGTTTATGTGTGGTAGCTTGTGGTGGTGTGTAAAAGGACCAAACCAGAAGCCTTAGTTTTATGACAGAACGAAAAATGCAGCATTTTCTATTCAAATATTCACGTTGACCAAAGAACAACAAAACGGAGCTTTCCCATTCTATATTTAAAGCAAATTTTTATGAAAAGGTAACCATCTTGGTGCATTCCTGCGTGCTGCCATTCAAATCAAACGTTTGAAGTTATAATAATAACATACTGGATAAAATGCTAAATACTAAATATACTTGAAAAGCCACCTTACTACAAAGCATTTCTTGCAACTTTGTGTTTTGATCATTGGGGCTGTGAACTGATGAAGAATTGTGAGGGATGAACTTCGTCTTGGTATCTGTTACAATTATATGGTTTCGAGGCAGGAATGGTTCATCCCGGGATGATCTCATAAGTCCTAAGCACCCGGATTGAGTTGCGTTTGTATAAAGGTTGTACAAAACAAACGTTTGGAAATCAAACAGGCATTACTGGGTTGATAACGACCATTTGATCCGAAGACGTTTGTTTTATTTGCAATCTTTATATGATTTTATCGCACAGATTTTTAACATCAAAATACTGTTCTAAAGAATCGCAAATGACAGTTGCTTCATTAAGATGTTTATTTTTATTATAGTATTAAAATAAAGTTAATTCATTATGTCTCGATGAAGCTTCGGAAGTGAAACCAATCGAGGTCAATGTCGTAGGTAAATTACTGGCGGGCACAAGAAGAGGAACCACAGAAACTACCTCATAAAACTACCTCATGAAAATCAGGGACTTTGTTCCGGAACATATAACTCACCGTCAGATTCTTCTTTCAAGTGTCTTTTTACAAAACACATCTTGGGGCTGAACTGGGGAGAAATCGAGGGAAATGTCTCGCATGACTCGCTGCTGAGGCAGTCAACCAGGAAACACGTTTCTCCGGATTTATACGCCAAGTCACAAGACTCAGCTTGACAGCACCTCTTGATACATATTTGGAAATCCCCTACATCACCGATGTCGGTGAAGTTTCCTGCTTCTCTCCCCTGCCGTAATGTGACATCCTGGGTGATCTGAGAGGCTTCGCATGTGGGACCTCCATGCTTGCGGTGCTTTCTGTCCTTTTCGTCGTGTTCTGGAAGGTAAGTTGTTTTAGTTTTAGATTTTACAACCAAATTTCTAAAAGAATTGCGTATTTTTTGTTTTCATTATTGTTTGTTTTATCAGCAAATACTGATGTTGGTATGTTGCTTTAGAAAAACGTTATTGTTTTATTAGTTATAACCTTGGCGAAGGCAGGAACTCTTTTTAATGATGCTGTAAGTTCAATGATGAGTGTAAGAATGCATCAGTATATTTTAGGGGGGAGAAGGTTGGGATGCATGCTTTCCAGTAAACACGTCAAATATTGGTTTTCTGCTGTGTATTTTGGTAAGATTGAAACACATTTTCATTTTAAAAATGTGCACTGAAAATGATCGCTTCTTTTAGCACCCTTCGAATAACCTCAAAGCTGACGTCGCCAGTCGTTATCTTTACTAAACTGCTACGTATCCCAAGTTAAGCTATTCAGTTTATCGGGACCTTAGAAAATTATGTATTTCTATGATGTTTTAAACCGCAAAAAAACCCCGCTGTTTGAATCTATATATATAGAGAGAAACGCTTTTAAACTAACAAATTGTCTTTTATCTGCAATATTTTCCCACGTAACTCAGCCTTTCCGTGCTATTTCGGTAGTTGTATAACTCCGGAAGTTGCTAAGACTTTACATCTGCTACAGTTTGTTAGTCACAGATTATTTCACAACACAAGAAATGTTGGAGTGTCGGCAACTGAAATCCACAGCTTACCTTTGTCAGATTCTGAGTGTCCAATATCATCCACTGAAGGTATGCTGTGCAATGGGTTTGCAGGTTTTGAAATTTTTATACCAGGTTTGTCTTTTCCTTTATCCTTTTGTGGAATAAAGCCTT
Source organism: Bergia sp. 'catenularis' (assembly GCA_025434825.1). NCBI lineage: Eukaryota > Metazoa > Cnidaria > Anthozoa > Zoantharia > Parazoanthidae > Bergia > Bergia sp. 'catenularis'. The sequence continues at coordinate 4,221 of JANRMR010256564.1, forward strand.
TTATTAAATGCATCAAAGAGCCCTTCAAAAACTCATCTAGGCCGCCCGCCTTTTTTATTTGATTTATGACTGAAACTGTCGTCTTTACACTTGAGATGGTGGGCTTGGGATTGGCGTGTGAAGGGGATGACGCTGTCACGTGTTGTTGCTGTACTTTTGGGATTGGATGTGCTGGAACGTGATTGGTTAATAGTTAGAACGGAATATTTCATCATTTTAAGGCTATCATCATTAGTTATCAACAACGCTAATGTCAGTGAAGTGAAATGCCATTGTCAATGTTATTGTCAATATCAATATCAATATCACTGCCAACGTCAACGTCAACGTCCATGTCAGGTCGATGGCATTGTCATTGTCAATTGTTATTGTTACTGCCAAAGCCAAATTTAACATCAAAACATATCTACTACTTTGTATTACTCTGTAGATGGGTTGTCAATACTGCTTTTATCAAATGAAAGTCATCCAAGTCGTGTCTTTCGATTCTGCCCTATCCGTTTGTCATATGAATCAGTTATTGGAAGACCGTAATCAGATCCGTTGAAGTTTGATTGCCTTTATGGAACACTTAATTGATTTGTTGGTTTCATTACATTTGGCACTGCTACATCAACCATAATTGTTTATAAAGATATCACAACCTTATGCTCAACACTAAAGTTGAAACATTTGATTGATAAAACCTTCTGAATTACACCAAAAAGTAATTTAAAATGTATACAACTTTACCTGGTATAATCTTTGAACCTTTGGAAGAGTGATTACTCTTGTTGTTGCTTTCAGTGCGAGGGACTGGAATCTGGTTACCAGGCCCCTCTCCAGGACTGCTCTGAACAGTTTCGTTTTCATGGTTGAAGAAACCTTTCAACGAGTTTAGCATTTGTTGCTGGTTGCTTGCGGAACTATCAGATTTATTAACAGTGTTTGTAAGTAGACTTTCTGGGTGATTCGTGATACCCAGCGGTCCGATATTTCTTTGATTGTTTGCAGGAACATTTAAAGACGTCTTGTTACTTGGATTTGTATTTTTAATTTGTTCTCTGGGTTTTTGTTGATTTAATACTTGCGGCGTTTTTAGTGTTTGCATAATAATGTTGGCAATATTAGAAGTGCTATTGCCGTTGTTCTGATTATCGTTCTTGTTACTGATTTGAGGCGAGCCTGAAGCAGGAGCACCCAAAAGCCTTTGTGTGGAATGTATGCTCATTGGTTTCAGCTGACCGGATTGTCCCAACGGCTCCTTGGTAAGAGATTGATTCTGTGGGTCTGAAATCTTTCCTGGCATCGTGGAGGTGCTAGGATTAGTAGCATTGTGAAGTATCCAATTACTTGCTTGTCCTCTGTTTGCTGCTAGCGTTGGCTTTGCCAAAACGTTATCCCTGGCAACGTTCTAAAGAAAAGCAAGACAACTTAAATTAGTTGCAATTTTACAATTACTGTTGTTTTATAGGAACGATTCTAGTACATCTAACACATGCTCTCATTGGCAAATCCGATGATACAAGGCAGTCTTCAAATCAAATATTGCCCGGTTGAAGCGGGAAGCAAGCAATTGTCGCCTGCTAGCGTACGTGATCAATGCATGGTTGAACATACCGCACATTTTCATTGGTGGATGATAGATGATTGTGTAATGTTTCACGCCAGCAAATGTTTTAGGCGGGTATTTGGAGAGGACGGAGCGACGTGGTCTATTACATTTCGAATAACTTAATACAAAAAGGAGCTGAACGAACTGTTCATTGACTTCAACAGCTCAACGACAAAAGGAAAACGGGGAACACTTGATTCGATCATATGAAGCTCTAGGCCCTATATAACAAATCATCTCGGGAAACATTGTGAATCTCGATCGGACAAATCTCACTGTTTTCTTCGGAGCCACTCATTAACTATTTTATGCAAGACGAATTTAGAACATTATTTAACTTATATAAAAGGTAATACGAAGGTAATATCAGCTAGTTAGTTAACAAGTGACCAGCATAGACCTGGATACGATAAACTACTTCAAATAAGCCTATTACGACTTAATGCATTATACAACTGGCAGTTATTCTAATAAAACTGTTATTGGTGCTTCGATTTTCCTTTTGGAGGTAAAACTATATCTACACCAAACCAATAAAACAAAAACAAGAAATAATAAAAATAATAATATAATATAATGATGATGCATTACAAAAATAACATAAAAAAAAGTTTTAAACATTTAAGCGAATTAAAACTATTATCAATGAAATATGATATATAACTAATAAAATCATATTAAGAACAAATAGTACTGTGAACAGAACAAACCTACATACCCGATTAATTGGTATCTTTGACACATAACCAGTTGGTATTTTTTCTCTGGTAGCCAAAACTCTTTGTGTTGGTTGATGATTTGCACTGGGTCGCCATCCGTTAGCAAGAGGGTGTGGTGGGTAACTGTTCTGCGTGTTCATACCTGGACCAGGAGGAGCATCAGAGGCACTGTTTGGTTTTAACATCCCTCCACCAACGTTGGACGGGAAGATATTTGTGTTATGTTGTGGCTTCCATGGATTTGTGTCGGCAGCGGAATGAACAGCATTTGGTGCATTTTGTGGCCACATGTTCTTGTCAGGAAATGGGGACGCGTTCACCCTTGGACTTGGGCTCCATCCGTTTTGCACATGGGTGGTTGGAGGTTTGTTTGTTACTCCGGCTTTCCAGCTATTTTCATTGTTATAAGAGTGAGTATGATCATTCCTATTTATCCCTTGTCCATCATGCCATCTCGGATACGGTGACGCGTTTGGAGTATTTTGTGGACCCCAACTGGAATGAAACCGAGTCCCTTGGGTCGGATAAATGGTTTGGGGGTGTCGAGATGGGTACGCTTCTGGTTCATCATAGCCCCACGGTTTATGCTCCCAAGGATGTGAGCTCCATCGTTCGTTTCCATAGCGACCTGGTTGAAGTTTTCCATTATAGTCAAATGGCTGTTGATGTCTCCAGTTCTTGTCATTGTCTTGCATCGAATGCTCGCCGTAGTCCTCTTCATGGTGTCGATTCTCCTCACCGCTGTTATCGCCATGTCGTCCATGTTCTTCTCTTTCTTTTTCTCTGTTGTTAGTTTCGTCGTGGAAACTGTGTTTATAATATTGGCCTTGCTCTTTGCTCATTTCATGGTGATTCTCATATGAAGTGCTTCCACCGTGCATCATATGTTCACGTCGCCACTGGTCTTCCTTATTCTCTCCTTCCCATCTATTGCGTTCTCGATCGTGTTTCGCAAAATATTCTTTTTCATGCCCATGACGATCGTGACTAACTTTCCAGTCGCTGTGGTGATTTCGTGATCCATGCAAATCTTCGTTTCTACCCCAATCGTCTTTTTCATGAAACCTTGCGAGATGTTCAAAATGATCTTTGTGGTTCCACCCTTTTTCTCTGTGGCGGCTTGAATCAAAGTAGTGATCGCGTGTCTTCTCATATTCGTTATCAGGTGATTTATCTTCGTGTGATTTGTCTTTGCCGTGTTCGAAATGGCGGATTTTCTTTAAATATTCTAACTCCTTTTTGTGAGCTTTTTCTTCTTCCAAACGGAACTGCTCTCGTTCCTTCTCCAGTTCCTTCATTTCATATTCTTTCTCTTTATGCCAACGTCTGTCATCATTTTCATCCTTATGATCTGAAGAAACTCTCTCACGATGACGAAAGTTCCAATGTTCATCACTTTTCCGATCGCCGTTTTCTTTTCTATTTTGTCCTCCTTTATCGTGAAACCTTAAGTGGTGTCGGGAGTAATGGGCATGTGGACTCTTATTTCGAGTCTCTTCACTTTTGCGATTGCTGGTTTCATCTTCCGTATCCTCACCTACAAAAACATGGTGATGACTTGTTCGATGTCGTGGCGCATCTTTTCTTTTATCATAATCGTCATCGTCATCTTCATCACTATGAAAACGACTTTTGTGCTTTTCTTCGTCGTCCTGGTGATATTCATCCTTATACTCATCATGATATCTATAATGGTCTTCGTGTTTCTTGTTATGTTTTTTTCGATGATGGTGATCTTCTCTATTTTCGTTCACGTCGTGATCTTTGTTGTTATTCTTCCCTTCGTATCTGTATAATTTATGGTTATAATGGTGCATATGGCTCTCATTGTTTTCGCTTTCATTTTCATCATCAAACTTATTACGGTGTTTTCTGTGAAAACGATGTTCAAAATGTTTATGATGTTTGTACATTTTTCTTTTCTTTTCTTTCCATTCACTGTCTTCACTTTTGACTTTGTCATCTCTCTCTTTATGGTATTTATGTTTATGATTGTTGTTGTCCTCTTGATCATGCTGATGGTAATAACGATGTTGACGATGCTTTTCTATTCTATGTTTCTTCACATGTTTTATATCGTCATCATCATCTTCATCATGGTTACTACGATCAGCTTGTTTTCCCGTTTTCGAATGCTTATTGTGTGATCTGCGTGAATCATCATTGTCACCATCATCATCATCATCATCGTCGTCATTGTCTTTGCCGTGCTTTTGCATCGCGTTATGATGTCTTTGATGTTTGTGTCTGCGTTTTTGTTGATGTCGTTGTTTTTGAGGTTGCTCTCCTTCATTTCCTCCTCCACTACCGGAAGCGTCGTCGTTGTCAAAACCGCTATTGTCACGGTTTTCTTTAACTTCTTTCATTTCACCTTTAACAGATTGGTGATCAGCATCTGACTTCTTTTTGTGTTTCTTGCGTTTTCTTTCATGTATTTTCTTCTTATCTTCTCCCGAACTTTCACCTTCACTCTCATTAGCGTCCTCCCCAACAATAATGTGTGGACGAGACTTGTGCTTTTTACTCCGCGAATCATTGATCTTCTTTCTCTTCTTTTTCTCTTTATGCTTGTCATTCTTCTTTCCTTTACTTGATTTTATCACCTTCTCTCTTTCTTCTTTCTTCTTCTCTTTCTTCTTTATTTTCCTGGGTAGATCATCATGTGGAATGTCATTGGACATCAAAATATCAAAATCTGCACCACCTAGATCGTCCATATCATCGTCAAGTAAATTGGTACGACCACTTTTCTTTAGCAAGAACTTGTCCGTCTGTTGCGTTTGTTTATTTTTCTTACTGTCACCTTTTTTAGTTTTTGAACCTTTGTGATGACTCTTATGAGAATTTGTTGAAAACTCTGTGCCCTCAGAGAGTTTGGTTAAATTGTAAAAATGTGATGTGGAAACATCGGGCTGTGGCTTGTTATAAGACACTTCTGACACATTGCCATAACGTTTCGGTTTCTGTCGTGCAACTACCTTGCCACTTCGTTCAACTAAGCTCCCGTTTCTAGGCACAGAAACATTTACAGCGTCAGTCTTACTTTTTGTCGTTTTACTAGCTGCTGGTAGCACGGATATTTCTCCACTGCCATCTCCGCTGATTTTATCGCTATCACCAGCTATCTCAAATTGTGTTTCATGTCTTGTGTCTCCCGAAGGAGTTCCACTTGTGTCACCACTCATCTCGTTAGAGGCTCCATTATCATCTTCCACAACTTTCACGTTAACTGCTACAGGTTTTACATTATTGTTGCGCAGTGCTGACTTCTCGTTTTCTGCTGTTTTCTCCGGAAGTTTAACGCTACCCTGGTTTGTTCCAACAGAGTTTCCAATACTCTTTCTGGTAGTATTTGTTCCAAACTTTTTCTTGGGTGTGATTTTTGGAGTAAACTTTGTATCTTTCGCAAATGCTGGTTGTCCTCTCTGAGCTGGCGATGAAAAATTATTTCCCATTTTTTTATTATGATTACTTTTCCCATCTTCACCGAATGTAACATGGATACTTCCAGAGACACGCGTTACTGTTACCTGTTTCTTTAACTTATGCTTCCCTTCCACTCTATTTGGAATGTTTTGTTCAGTTTGCTTAACCATTCCACTCACTGATCTTTGCGTTTCCTTAGTTATACTTTCACTAACATGCAAAATCTTTCTTGCTAAGGCTTTGTTGCTTTTTTGTTGAGACTTTTCTTGCTTGGATACAAATGTTTTTTTAGTCGAAACCGTTGTACTCTTTATCAACGTTTTCGCATCTTTGTTTTCCGACATCTTTGGTTTATGAGCCAAGCCTTTGTTTATAGATGCTTGTGGCTCCAGCGCGGCCATTTTATTTGGTCTTTGTGCACTGTTATGAAAATTAACTTTACCACCTTGTTTTGTAATATTTACCTTTTGCTTCAAAGACTTGGAGAGCCTAATGCGTTTTGGTTTTCTGTCCTCTTGTACCACAGCTATTTTATTTCCAGGTTCATTGTTATTCTTGGTTATGCTATCTTTTGCAAATTTCTGCTTTAGCGTTTCTGATATTTTTTCGTTCTTGCTGATATCGAGAGACTGAGTATCTGTGTGCTTAAATAGTTTGCTATCAACTGTCTGTTGGGTTCTACTTGAATGAGTTAGAGGTTTAACTATTAGTAGTTGTTTCATTTGCGAAGACACCCTCGAGTTGACTTTGTGTGGCTGTTGTATAACGTCTTTTGATGTCTTAGTAGTTTTCAATCTAGTTGTATGAGTTCCTAATGGTTCTTTTACATCATTCTTTGTCTTTTGTTTAGTAGTTGTTGTTTTACTTTGTATTTTGTCCGTACCGTCAACAGGAATGCCAGTAGATAGTTGATGACCATTTCTTTTTCCACTGTAGATCGTGTTCGTCGGTACAGTTCTATTTGGCTTCACAAGTTTAAATATACTTCTATCTCTTTGGAGTTGCTGTGATACCTGATTGTCGTTCTGACCTGAAAGACCAAATTTGTGACCTTTGTGTACATTATTTTTGCCACTGTAGTCAGTTTTGGGTTGCGATTGCTGTTGGTGAACGGCATCCTTTGGTTGTCGTTTCGTGTTTTCAAGTCTCAAAGATTTCTGTGATATATCAGCTTGTTGGGTAATTGGTGGCATTTTTTCAAGTTTGACTGCTTTTAAGTCTTCATCATCAGAGCCCAAGTCATCAAAATTCTCACTGCTTTGCAGTTCTATCACGCGATTATCCTTTTTGTTTGGATTTGAGGATTGTTGCGTCTCTCTTAGCTGGCCTTTGTGTTCAACGTTTTTGTTATTTCTGTTTATCGCAGGCCTGGCCAAGCGTTCTTTAGATTCTTTACTTGAAATAAGTTGTTTCTTCATTGGATGCTGAGAGCCTATTTGATGGTATGTAGTTTTCAAATGTTGAGTAAGGTGCTCACTCGGTAGCCTAGTAGCCGACATGGTTGACTTCTTGTCAACAGTTGCAGTTGCGTTCAGTGTTTTTAGCATTTGTCCTTTTTGCTGGTAAGAAGTTGTAACTGAGGAAATTATCAGGTTTTGGTCTTTTCTTTGATCATGAACTTCAGATCCTAATTCGTGCAGGCTGTTAGCAAAAGATGATTCTGGCTTCAACGTCTTCACAGCCATCTTTGAAACATTTTCTTTTGCTTCCATTTTCTTTTTGAAAATATGACGGACATTGGGATCTGGACTATCTCGACTTTTCTTCCCGTCATCTAACGTTTTTCTGTTGTTTTGATACGGTCCATGTATCCTCTCTCTCATAAAGGTTATGTGAGAGGGCGAATTAGCTTCATCTCGTTTTCCCTCCTCCAGCCGTTGGCCTCCAAGATTAAAAACGTTATCTTTAAACAACACTTCATTTTTCGCTCCTTTGCTTTCAGGTTTGACTTCATTGTTCGATCTCCCGCTCTGCTGTACGGCCAGTGTCTCGTATTCTTGTGGTTTAACAGGAGCAGTAATACGTGAAGTGTAAACCGAATACGGAATTGCACCCTCAGATCCCAGTTCGTTCGGGTCTTCAGTATCCTCGTCCTGCTGATGTTGTTTTCCTAGTGCACAATGGAAACGAAGTAACTATAAAGATCCGATTAACAAATAACAGTTCTGAGGTCAGTTATTCAAAAAGGTGGTTAGTGTTTACTCGGGGTTAAAACCTTAAACAATGATTGGGTTTTGTTATTCAAGTAGGTATGCAAAGAATCTCGCAGCGGCCATCTTGTTTTCTTTAACTTCCATGATACTTTATTACTATACTAGCGCCGAATCTTAAGTGCCAAATAGGAACATACCGCAGACTCCATCCGCAAACTGCGAGCCGTGGTTTATGGATCGCAGTAAAGAGAGAAAACTTCAAGCTTAACGTCCCTAATACTTTTAACCTGCGTAGCTGGCGGTCTTGTGAGAAGACGGAAAATTCGATTTCTGGCGCCATGTTGGACGAGTACAAAAGAAAAGACTGGGGAGAGGAGAAAAAATTGGATTGGGGGGAGGGGAGGGGAAAGACCTTTCAGGGTTCGATACATAATAGTTCCGTGTGGATCATAAATTGAAATGATGTCGAAAACCAGTCAAAAGAAACAGCCCATCCGTACCATTTGCCAGTCGAAAAATTGATTTCTCAACAACAAGTCTTCGTAGACTGCCTCGTTCCCAGGCGTTCAAAAAGCCGTTGTTCAACGCGGCCATTAGGCTTGCGGGTTTTGATGGCAAGAAGGAGCGTTCACCTTCACCAGAAACCACGTGCGCGAAACTCTACCCTTCCGCTCGGCCAGATGACCAGACACCTGGGGACGAGGTAGGTTCATAGATCTTGGGTGTCTGTAAACTTTTGATCGCAAAGCTGTGAAAGAGTCGTTTCAACTGAATGTTTCAAGATCAACTGAAGAGAAGAGAATTTAGTGGTACTGTGGATGTTTCAAAACGATTTTTGTACATAGTCGAATAATATCTTTCATTATATACGTGCATAATAATAAAAGTAATAATGGTAATAGTATGAATGGTGTAATATTAAAGAGGATTTATGGATTGAAACTTCATTTTTTTTATGGCCAATATTTTTATGTTCAATAAATGTGTTTTAAATCGATTTATATCATGTTGAAGTGTTAAAGACATTGTATTAGGCTGTGCAATTAGATTGCTGTTTAAAGCTCCTAAGAAGACTTTGAATCCACTCAAAATGGCCGTAACTATTGAAGCTCTACGGTATAGCCTCCCAGCACACTATTCTCCTTCGCTGCGAGGTCTCTCGCAGCGAAGGAGAACAATTGTCTGCGGGGAGGCTATAAAACTCAACTGCAGGACGTAGAATTAACGGAGGCAGCTTTTATTGTTATACACTGGGAAACCAGTTTTGAAAAAAACTTTTACTGCGTGGGCAAGTAAGCAGTCTGCTCTGACGAAGGGCTAACGCTCGAAACGTCAGCTTTCAACCAAACCTAAAGGCGAAAAAGATACCATATCAACTTCTGTTGATCAACGAAACATTTTTGTATTGTTATATCTGATATTCGCTTAGACTTTTCATCTGACAAAGTTTGAAGGTTTCAATTTATCAAAACTGCGCGACTATAGTTGATATTTACTAAGTCGCGCTTTCATTTTAACTCTTGCTATATACCTACTGAAAGCTAGGTCGGTAAAGTAAATTGCACTCGTAAAATGGCTTCTTCTATCTACTGGTAAAAATTGATTAATCTGCTCACAGTTCTGCCGTTCACATTACTATTTTGCTCGAATTCTGCTCGGGAAAATCTTAACTTTACTAGGTCAGTTTTCAGTGCAGTTAGCCAGGGGTGTACCAGACTGTAAGCCAGTTAAGCACGGGCTTAACAGATTTAATTTTTTGTACACAAACCTTCGTTCGGCCTTCTACACAGCTTTGCCACTCTAACACAGCTTTGTCTTTGCGTTAATCATATGATGTAGAAGTAGGGAAATGCAACATTTGCGTGATTGTAACTTAAAGGCCCAACTAAAGTTACTTTACGGCCTGTAAAACCCGGGTCTTGTACTGGTGTAAATTGGTAACCGTAAGTAAGTAAGTAAGTCGACTTTATTTGGGTAACACATAATAATGTACAACACTAATAAACTTGTGACCCATGATTTAAATATATCAGCAACATTCCGGTGGCGGGCTCAAAGCTGAAAAATGCCCAGGAACGCCCCGGGGTTGCCCCTTAAATTAAGTAACAACAGTAGGAAGTAAGTGAACACAGTCTCAGATTTTTGAATCATGGCAGTTTTAACGGGAAGATGTGCTCAAGGCCTTAAAGTGGCTCTTTCATGGCTGAGTCACTGGATTTTCGCTTTTTCGGAAGTTAAATTTTCATGTTATTTATCCAAATAATTTCAAAAGAAAACATCTTAATCCACTAAAAAGACATTAATCGATCACTTCTGCTATGGCTTTATGCAGTTTCAAACAATTTATTACATTGTGTTCCGGTCCGGAACACAAGAATTGACAACTACAATCCAACTTAATCACCTCCCAAAACAGCCCATCCATAGCATTTACTTATTGAAAAACTTAGATTGGTATCTGAACAGTGTCTGTTGATAGATATTTGAGCTTGAAACAGGTTTTTTGTCAATAAATCCCCGAACATGCGCAAAGCTATGAAAGAGCACTGGGGAAATGTTTTTGTTCACTGCAATTTTTTCATTGATAATGATGCTTTTAAAAAGTTTGCTCGTAAAATTTCTTGTTGTTCCCACTGACCGTACAAGACTAAATTCTGCTCGAAATTCTGCTGGCAGAATTTACCTCGGCCATTTAATCGGGAACATGGTGCCTGTAGTTCCTTGCTAGTTTACAAGGTTCAGTTTAAAGATGTTTTAAAAAAATTGTATGAGAAAGTAGTTTTTGTCCTTTTACTAAGGTAAACGGAGGTCTGTGTTAAGCGGGCTGACTATGAACTTCTGCAGGGACCTATGACTCTTCCCTTGTAACAAGTTGCCTGTACTGATTTATGGACGTATGTAAAGTGCGGTGCGTCTGTATATTCTTATATCCTGGGAAAATCCACCAACATCAGGTACTACTGTTTTTAATCACTGCTTGGCGATCTTGGGTGTTTAGTCGCTCCGAACTCTCCTTGGGCTGTCGTCTATTAACTCGGAAGACGGTGACTTATTTGTTTATTTGGGTCATAAGGAAAAGCGAAATTTTAAGTTCAATGAACAAATGCACGAAATAGAAAGAGCGTGTCAAGGAAAGTAAAAAGGCCAAGTTTGATGATTACATCAGTTCGTCTGAAGGCGAACAGTAAGAAACCTGCGTTTGAAGTTTGGATATTCTCAGTAAGAAACTGTAAACAAATGTATTCAAATTTTAATTTTGTGTTCCAAATGTTCTTTTTTCTGCACCATTGCTTCTATCAAGGGATATTAGTATATTAATTTATTGAAGACATACATCACTTAACTTACTAGATATTCTCACTGCCATTTGTATATATTTATTTTGTACTAAATTTACTTTCACTTACACGCACCCGCCTCGATTAGCTCTGCTACATGCAGAAGCGTGTGATTCATGTAACACTTTCAAATCGTCAAAAATAAAAAGTGAAAAATACTGAGAAAAAATTGACTGCATTGGTCGCAAAATCTTTTCCCCTTCCCCGGCAAAAAACCCATATATGACCATATATTTAGTTTAAATTTTGGCAAACTCCAGATTTAGTTCTAGTCTAACATAACGAGCTGGAGACTCCACATATTTGCACAGGTATCCAACTGGCGAAGACAATAGGATGCGGTTTGGTGCTGGTTTCTCGATATTTGGATCTGTCATTTGGCTAAGAACTTTTGCGGTGTAAAATGGATACACGTTTGACAGACTCGTGACAGTTACAAAACACATTTTTGACAACTGTTAGCGCACATAAACCAAATGATCCGAACAAAGTGCCGAATTTAGATTGTGTATATCACGT
>JANRMR010257008.1:0-14601 GCA_025434825.1 Bergia sp. 'catenularis'
ATAAACGATTAAATTTCCCATACAAAGTCTTATAATATGTAGGATTCAAAAACACGAATTACAAGCTTGGGCTGCCTTTGGCAACACTTGCTTGTAGTTTCTAAACTCATATAAGTTTCATTCTTCGGTAGTTTTTATATATGTTCAAATGAAACGACGAACGTTTTTGAGATAAGGTAAAATCAGTTGCAAACACATAAAAACTATCCTAAACAGTAATAGCTGCTACACAAACCTCTGTAGTAAAAATAAAACTTTTGAAAAATTGCCGAGAGCTGATAAACAAAGAATCAATGAACTGAAATAACAGTGAAATAGTTGTTTGTGTTGTAATGAGAGAGAGGATCCAAACGCTGTATAGCAGTTTGATTTTGCTTGGAATTCTACAACATGGTTGATGCAAAATGAGTGCACAGTCTAGTTGACAATGGCAATTGTAAAACAATTCCAGATTTGACAGATCTCGTGATGAAATAATTTCTAAATAAGCGTAACTCAAAATTGCCATTTCCTTCAAACCAACTAAAAAAATGATGGAACTTGTTTTAACATTATTAACAGTAAGTGTGTAAAGTCTAACAATTTAATTATGATTTAATTATAAATAAAATTTAATTAATTATGTAAATTGTTAATAACGTACATTTCAAAAGGGATTTGCGTGTGAAGTGAAAACAAGTAGAGAGCGAATGACTGATTTTTAAAAGGAAAATACCATGTTCTGCATATAAGATCTGTATCAGGAAACGAAAACAAAAGTTTTTTAAAATATTCTAAGTATCGACACTGGCATTTTCGTCTCACGTCAAAACTATAAAAATTGAAAGCTTGCTCTGCTACTAACTCGAACGTTAAGCAATGCTCCTTTATAACTAAATACAATGGACTGATTTTTTTGGCTGTGATACTTGCAGCATTTTTTTTCAACTTTAAAACGTTGCACCGCTACATTTTTGTGATAGTATATGATAGGAAACTAGAATAATAAGGAAGCCAAAAGCTCATTGCATTGTTCTTTTTTGCTTCCTAAATGTCACACGATTGCTTATTCGATTTGTATGTCTCCTTTCTTACTTCTACTAAATCGTATGTATAGCTGCGTAATCTGATATTTTATCAAATCTTTAATATGTAGCGCGGTGGTAGAATAAACTGAACTTAAAAGAAAAAGAAAAAAAGAATACCTGTAGATGTAGATGTAGCTGCAACAAGACCCTCTGGTTCCGATGAAATAGCCACAGACTCGGAAGATGCAAATGGATCGCTTGTTTGATCCACGTCCGGTGGAGACAACGGCTCTTCACTTATATCTTGGTTCGAAAACCAACCGTGGTCATCTCCAGACTGATATCCGGACGATGTCGGGGAGTTTAGATTTACTTCGCTTGGCCACGATTCGTGAAGCTGTGTGGAATCATCATCCGTGCGAACAAAAAGCTCTTGACCCGACACAGCACTGGATAACATAGATTCCAGAAATTCTATTGTTTGCGGCGAGTTGAGATCGTATTCCCCGTTTGAAATTGTAACAGGTTGTATTCCATTTGCTGTATTTCTAACTTCCATCGTAACTTCTCTTTTATCGCTTTCACAGTCTGCTTCCAACATAATACTTGTTGCTTGTAGGAAATCGTCTTCCTACCCAAGAGGATAAATGAAGTGATTTAGTGTCAAAAGAAATCACCAACGAATTTGTTGTATCGAAAAATGTTCCTCTAGGAGTACCATAAAAAATACAACTGCATTTATATTTAATACCACGTTTACAAGCTGGGAAATCCAAAGTAACCTTCTTTTAGTTAACAAACTATACGATGAGATAGCTTGATTCATTCCTATATGACATAATTTTTCCTGAAAATTGTACAAAGATTGGTTGCACCAGTGTGTTGAAGCACTCTCAATGAGTCGAAATCCACTCTTCTTTTCTGTAAAATGTAACTGAAGGGGAACACGAATTGCAGTAATGAAGTTTATTTCCTGTAGTGGAAGTCCTAATAGCCATTAAAAGTAGTTTTGTAGTATCGTGAGTGACTTGATCAGATGTTCTATTTTACTCAAGAAGCTAATATATGATGGATGAAGAAATACTTTTAACACAACCAGTTTGGACAAAACCAAGTAATCTAATTTCCTCGTTACATTTTATTTCCCACATTTGACGATGGGCTGAATGCCAGACCCTCACACCTGTTGGAAAAAAATAAGTACACTTTTATGTTTTACAGCTGTCAGAATAAAATACTTTTTTGTTTTAAGTTTCTTCGAAATCATTTTATGTTTTTGTTGTATACGTTTTTGAACAGTTCAGTAATCTTCAGGTACGATAAGTAAAAAGCAAAATTGGAATTATATATCAAGTAAAAGCAAAATTTTTTAAACATTATTCACCTTATTCATGTTAAAACATTTTATGGAGAATCCAATTTTAGATTGTAATATTTAAGTCACACAATTGTATCTCTCATTTTCTTAGACTTTAAGTTTTGTAATAATTGTTTTAAAAGGGAAAGCCATTGGTGCCTCCAACAATTTGTTGTGATGTATATATAATAGATAGAAACAGAGTCTTCGACTAACGTCTTTAGAATTGTTTCAGTTAAAATGAAATACTCCAAAAGATTGCAAGTGCACATCACATTTGGTAAATTGATTCATTTTTTTTATTTTGATAACTTTTGAATTCTGTGTGCATGCTTTTCTTCATGTCTGCATGTCTGCATCTTTTTAAGTGACTTTACAATCTAAATATTGAATGATTTTAGTCATCGCCTTCGTCGATGTAGTATTAGTAGCAGATGGTAGTAATTCTTGATATTTTGTGGAAGGCTTAGCTGCAATAGTAGCAGTCGAATTAACAATATTGGTGGTTTCTTTGCAGTATGTTTGTGTTTATGTGAATTTATAGTTCAAAATAGTCCATACATTTAGTAGAGTAAAATAGACGGTTTTTTTCTGGTCATTACTTGAAAACTGCATCGATTCAAGCAGTTCTTATTCTGTCGGTGGCCAAAAAAGCAGAGTTCTTTAAAAATAATATAAACTACTATTAAACTCAATCAGAATAAGTTTAAGATAATTTATCTCATTGAGGGTACTGGCCGATACTAAACGTTTCTCATCAGCAATCGGTTTTATTCTGACTCTAAAAACGTCAACTCGGTGAAAGGGTTGTAAAAATACAATATTATGGTTGTATAGTTCTTTATTGGCATATTCCAATATAATACACTAAATGCTAATCTGCGTTAGTGTCATTTGTTAGATCTTCGTATCTAATCTGAAGGTATTTTCAACTTAAAATAATACATGATTTTATATCGTTTTGTTTTATAACGAAAAAGTGAAATACTTCCCATCTTTCTCATGCAGCAGAGATATTCTAAATCAAATACACACTTCTTCGCATAATTGTGTGTCATGTTGCTATAATATATAACCAAAATAAGATTGAAATTTCTCTTTCTTCATTACCAGCAGACAGAGACACTAAATCTTGTATACTCGCATTGCATATAAGATAAAGTGTAAACAAAATAAAATGATATTGCACCAACCAACCACAGTCACACAAACAACAACATGTTGTATGACATTCTACTTAATAAAACTCATGAAACCAATACTAGAGCATAAAGGTTTATATATAAAGTCTCTGTGGTGAAGATTGTGGAAGATGACCTTGAGAACATGATTCACTGTAATGGACCAAGTGCATGCAGTTGGTTTTATGATTTGCTACCTAACTGTGTTGCGAAGGGAGTATCTCAGAATATTGTCTTCTGACTGCTCACCCTCATATGCATCATCTTCTTCGGTATCAAAATCGATGCACTTATAACATATATTTTCCATGTCCACTGAGATTTGGATCAAAATATTAGTTGAAGTTGTAGCAGAATCACAGTAAAATGGTTTTTCTTTAGTTGCAATTAAACTCCCACAGTCAGATACCAATGTGATACTTGCAGTTGCTGGTATGGTAGAAACAAACATCGAACAGACTTTAGCCGTTTTACAACGTGGAATGTCTTTAAGATAGCTTTTCTGCTCATCAGTGTAGTCTGTAAAGACAGCAGTTTTGCGGAGTTGTATTGATAACAAAAACATTAAAGCAGTTATCTTTAACATAAAAAGATATAGCCTGTCTGAGGTGAGCAGTTTCGGAGTTTTCCTTATACAAACAAACCGGTTTGTTTAGATGGTATGGTAGCACTCACTAAAAACGATTTCAAGACATTGCGAAATGAACGGGATTGTAAAACAGTACAGTCTAGTTTCAGGTTGAAAACCTTGAAAACTATTGTTGAAATTGTAGCAATTGGAAGCATCAAGAATTGGCCGTCGCCACGTAGACCTCAAACAACCATATTTTGTATTATGACTTATTAAAGTAATTTGGGATTGCATGTCGATATGATGTCAACTATCTTTCAGCCTGAAATTGCGTACAAACCTTCTAAAATTTGTTCTATCTTATTGCTTTGCAGTCTTACAAAGGTGAGCATGAGCATGCTTCTCGGCCGTAAACAACCTCAGGACACAATTTGTCATTGAGTACGTGAGTGTATTATGTCGTATATAATGTATATCGCAAATATTTCAATCCCAATGTTGTCAAGACAATAAATTGACCTAAAATACACCAGGCAGAAACATTGTTTGCTTCCAGTTGCATGTGACACCTACCTCGCGGTGATTTCTTTCAAAGAATCGAAGTACTCCCGCTAGGTCTATCAACCATGCACCGAGACAAGCTTGGAAATGGAACAGATGTCTCCCACCCTCTTGAAATAGTTATTATTAACTCGTTGATCAACTTACGCCAGAAACATTCACACTTTTCACTTAGTTTAGATATTGTGACTTTAAGAAGACTTCGTTATTAGTTAACACACACCACAGAATGGTGTTTGTTGGCAGTAAACAAGAAGACCAAACTGAGAAGCCTCAACGCTGTGCCGTCGTTCCCCCAAAAATCTAATCATGTCAAAAACAACAATGTATTTGCATAATTCGGCATTGAATTTCAAAAATGTGGAGTATATTTTTGAAACTTTAATAACGTATCGTGTATTAGTTAGATAGATGTGCAGGTTCGAGTTTGAATTAACAGCTTTCAGTTTCACGTAGCCTGCATAGCAGTCGCTCCAGTTTGCTTTTTAACGCGCCAGGAATATCGAGCACTGAAGCCAGGCTGCGAGCGTGACTTGACCGCGCAACTTGTATTTGTTATTCCCTGCGCAAAAACAGTCAAAATAGCGTCTGCTATGCAGGCTACTTTTCACGATCTTGCATTTTGTCTCCGTTCTATGAACTGTTGGTGCATGTGTTTGAGGCCCTTCTTCGATTCTTTTCAACAGAGTCACAGCACGGATGTTGTTTTTGACGTATAGAGGCATTCCCACTTCAGCTGCAAAGTTTTCTTCCAAAGCGTCATTTTTAGTTTGTTTTTGCTGTAAGCAGTTAGCGAAACCATGTTATACTTAATACAAAAACGTTTGGATCTTTAGGCGGTTGAAGATAGAGTTAACCAATTTTTCGTGCTTGCATGAGGATTCATGAATGTTGTTGCTAGTTTAAAATATGTTGCAAATTTTGTTTTTTGTTCAATTTTGGTGCTCAAAAGAAGAAATTTAGTTCAGTTCGGGTTGAACTCTACTTCATACACAACTGAGCGAGAAGAAAAGCAGTTGTTCTACTGTTATTCAGGTAAACAAAAAAAATAAGAAAAAAGTCTATTTCTCTTCCCAAATCTCAATTGCAATTATATGAACTGAAATGAATGCAAATCAAGAAACAGCTAGTGTTGCTGTATTACCGGTTCAAAATGTAATGTTGGTTAAAAGCGATTTGATTTTACTATGCGTAAAAAACTTTGAGAACACGCTTAGATGGTGTTCAACGAACTTTTTTGCTTGTCGATCTAGAATTCAAACAAACAGCTACCAACTGATAAACAAATCGAAAGCGGAAACGTGACGTTTGTTAGTTGTTGTCTTTTTCAAATATTCTCAGAGGTGTAAACTTGCGACTTTTTGTTTGGGTTGAAGAAATATAGAACTGCGATTTGTATAGAGCGAATTTTTATATTTCGTAATTGCGTGACAAATCGCTACAAGAAACAGAGGCGCGGGGTCAATCGTACAAAAAGGAATATCATGTAAAATGTTTATGTATCGTGATACTGAAGTTAAGAGCAAAACAAAAACAGAAGTTCTTATCATGCAGTTCAGGGGTAAAAAGTGAAGGGAAAATATCTTCAAGAATACAGAACTGACCAAAGTCACGCTGCTGTTTCTTTTGATTGCCATTTATATATATCACTTTTTAGTTCGAAAAGAAATTTGAGATGATATAGACCTACACGACTTTAGTAAAGGGCAATATAAATACTTAAACGATATATTTTACGTAATACCCACCACTTTATTAAATATTAAAATGTTCATCCGGTTAAATTGTGTTTCAGCTGTTAAAATTTGGTCAGTCGATGTTACACTAGGACCGGTGGTAATTTGAGAGTGACCTTTTGAGTTCACAAAATACCTAACCTCCACCCGACACCGCTCCTCGGAAGATTACGATTGTCGCTGAACTGGGGTGTTTCGGTGAGCTGTATTCATAATATGAACTCCACGCGCTCTAATGGGCACAGGAATGCACAACGAAAATGGCAACATTTCGTCGTTTATACTTTGCAGGGCGCTTGATGTGCATCTCGTTTCGTCCCACCAAACACACAGTCTCGGGCACAGTAAACAAACGTTGCCAGTTGTCCGACTGTTAAATTGGTTCAAACTTGCCACGACAGATGGAGAATCTAACACATTCACTCACTTTGATATCTTCAGTTATTTTGCAGCAGCTGGGTTATAGTCCTTCTGCTTCAAACTAATAGTATACTGTATATATTTTTTTGAAAAATTATGTTTGGTATAGCCTATACTGAACGCGCGAGTGATAGTTTGGTATTTCGATGAACAATAACGTTTTTTCTCCCCGATGCCAGGATAAAACAGTTTTAATTCATTGCAAATAATGTTCAAACACCAAACCAAATCGTGAAAACCCAACACAAATAAGATTACGTTTTTATAGCTTTTGTTGATAATTAGGACCATGCACCAGTGAAAGCACTTGTACAATACAATATTCATTAGTTTGGTGTTTAGCTTAAAAATAAGCGGACGAGTACCTTAACACGCACTTGTACTCGAGGATAATTATGTTGGTCCGAAAATGTACTGAGCTTGCGAGCAATCACCACCAGTCGTCTTCTTTTGACTATGGGAAGAATTACTCGTAAACCTTTTCCACATAACTTTCAAATTATACCAAAACACATAAGAAGACCGAGATCCGAAACCCGTCTTGAGCGCGTTTCAACATTGCAGAAATTGTGTTCGTATATTTATGGCCTTGTGATTGGACCTTTAAGATCAGGTGGGCAAAGCTTATAAGTTCCGGTTTTTCTGAGAATTGGAGATTTAAATAATCATTTTCCAAGAACTTGACCCCGCTTTAGCTCAGGTCACAGCGTCTATTTTTGGTACTACAAAAATTGCACGGTAAAATGAAGCATATGACTGAACAGAGCTCTAAAAGATATTATTTCTCCCTTTTTTATTTTGTTTCCTTGCGAAACAAACGGTAAGTTCTATTTACAGGTCGTTACACAATATATAAAGCGTTGCGTGATGGAGATGTAATGAATGCAAATTAGTGTCCACAACCTGCGTTGACTGACCAAGCATGGACAGTTGCCTAGCAACAAGTCTAATGCGTTCGTCACCAGACAGCTCGACAGCTGCCTGGAGATCTGGCCGCATATCGAAAACGAAGACAATGGTTTACTTGTGACTATAACAGGTGCTGAACTGAGCTAAATACTAAAATAAAGGCTGAAATCATTCAAGAAGAAGTAGAATATAGTATGAAATTTTTAAAAGAACAGCAGTGCTAAGAAACTGATAAAGCTATAATGTGCACTACGTTGCATCCAAGTGCGTCTTTACTCGGTATATCCAGGCAACCAAACGGCAACAGCATAATACATGGCAGCCAACTTCCGCTCTAGAGCTACAGATCACGATAAATCTTTCACTTTTGTTAAACCAGTTGTCAAAAACCCATGTAATGACCATTAATTTTGTTTGTCATGAAAAGTGAGAGTTGTTTACGTTTTGAGTGTATGAGTGAGTGGGCGGGTGGGGGGAAGGAGAGACTGGGGGAGGAGCGGGTCGGATCGTAGCAGTCAACGAAATGCTGAAAGTGAAACAAAGCTGATGACACTTACAGTCTATAGATTATTAAGACAACTTGTGTACAGAAATGGGAATGCGTTTCAAAAACAAGAAAAAGTTAAATATTGTGAAATAATTCGTGGTGTAGCGTCCAAGGATGAAGAGCAATTTTATTTGTTTTTTTAAACAAAAGTAAATATGTTTCATGCTCAGAGATCTCTCCGCCGGTCTTTACAACAAATTTATTTACTCTGATCTTTTAAACTTTATAGTGAGGTGTAAACAATAGTGCGTGTTATGTTTTGAGTACAATATCAAGAAGTCACGACAACACAGAGGGTTTTAAAATACTATTACTAACAAACGCAAAGGTTCAACTGGTAAACTTACCTGTTCTTACACTCGTTTTAACTATTTCATGTTTTAATACGGTGTTTCTTTTCGCCTAAGAGTTCAGCTTGTCTCCTTTTGTGTATAGTTTGTTTATTTAGTCTCCGGCAGACTAAATAGTTGTTTTGAGTTTACTGAAAAGAAAGAATCTTATCATATGATGTAGCGGATGAACTTTCAGGTGCACGTGAACAAGCAATCATGCATATATAAAATAAACATTCCGTCCATGTTGTCAAGTTTTCTATTTTAGTTATCATCATTTGGTCAGGCAGAAGCGCCAACTAAGTCGTTTTGCTGGATGAAATTTCAACGGTGTTGTTTATATCGTGTATATTATGTGAAACTGCTTTTACAAACCTCACTTCGGTAATTAAAGCAGATGGTTTTCCTTCGCTTAAAATGTATTCGTCATCAAATTGGATGTAGAAAATTGTGAATATTAAACTGATGCAAAAATAGTTACTTCCAACGAGCTCCTGAAAACCGATTGAAACAAACTGCAGCAGCTCATCTATGCTTATATTTCCAAGAGGGAATAACAGCCAATCATAGACTGAGTTCTTCGTCACATGTTAATTTCTCTTTATATATCTACGTTGTTTAGAACTCTTCGGAGTCACGTATGCTTCCTTTGAGCTGTTTATTTATTATTTTC
Source organism: Bergia sp. 'catenularis' (assembly GCA_025434825.1). Classification (NCBI taxonomy): domain Eukaryota; kingdom Metazoa; phylum Cnidaria; class Anthozoa; order Zoantharia; family Parazoanthidae; genus Bergia; species Bergia sp. 'catenularis'. The sequence goes on from JANRMR010257008.1 coordinate 9,295, forward strand.
ATTATTTACTTTGTTGTTCCGTGTTTTTAACCACAAGAATGAGAACTGGCACAGTTTTCGGACAAACCCCTATTGTGCTTCGTATAGTGAACAACGCTGTTTCCATGTGTGTGTGTGTGTGTGTTGAATGTATCATGAATGATATGTGTGCGTGCTTTTACGTGGGTGCGGCAGCGTGCCCAACTCTCGGTATAAAAAATAGAATAGACTAAATTGCATCCATAAGTCAACACTCGATGGAATAAGATATCTCGAGTATGTTCGCAAAACATGCAACTTGTTCAATACAATTGTTGCCTGTGATTATTTCATCCTATAACTGTTTTAAATTGCACCTCGTAAAAAGACACGCACGAGGGTTGTTAATAATCGCTTAGAGGCATTGTCAGGTGTTACCACAAAGTTGACATGCATTCTTACAATGCAAGAGCTCCTTCACATTCCCTAGCCAATTGGCAGTAAACCAGAAGCCGATTTGTAAAAATCATAACCCGGAAAACGTAAACTGTGTAGCAAGTGTTTGTAGGTGAGAAAACATGTGTACCACAAGTGACTTATTTTGATTTTTAGAATAGGTACCGTGAATGTAAATGGATTATTGGCTTGGTGCCTGATGTAGAAATATTACAGAAGTCTATCCTCCCACGCTTCCCAGATTTAATGACCCCTGTATGAGTAACGAAGCATAGCCATTGCATAGCTATGTATGGTGCCTGCCAACTTAACGCGTTTAAATAATCTGGTGTTCCAAACTTCATAAGTAGTTACCATACGAAAAGGTTCTTGCTTTGAAATGCTACAGTTTTCGGTATTCTACTAAAAAAATTAGGAAACATGACTTTTGAATTAAACACTCACAATGGTCACAACACAAACAGTCACAATCAAATACATTAACTTTATAGTTTATTTAATTTACATTTAACTTTTGTAAGAAGCAAGTAAAAGCTGAAGAATAATCATTGCTTTGCTGAATTGTATATTGGGAGTGAAACACTTTCTGTTTTTGACCTTTACTAACGTTTGTTTAGTAACTGTGCTCACTTAATGGATGGCTCCTCCTAAAATGGTCTGCAATTGGTCTAGGATTTAATGGAGCCGAATACAATTGTAGAATTGCACACATTTTAGGTATCCTACTGACGATCAGTTACTGATTTGCCTTTCGTTTCAGCAACATTATAGTTGTCTGTACAGTTTTAATTTGAACGATGTATATTATGACCATGGAGGTAACATTCTCTTGGACTGAATGTAGAAATTAGGCAGAAGGCTTTGCTTTACCAGCTATTACCAGTTGAAATTTAAGTTTTTCAAATTGACATTCATATCAGAATAAACTATGCAACGCTGTATCTTCCATATATGACAAAGTTATCTCGCAAATTAGTCAAAATCGACCTTTACTTAGATGTGACACTCGCTGTACTTATGGCTTACTTCTACAATGAACCGTTTATTTTGCTTATCTGATTTGATTTGCTTTTATACTTGCCCTACAATATTTCGTTGTGAAATCGTTTATATTGTTATAAAACTTTCCAGTTTGAAGTTATTCTTACGAGTCTCAAACGACATTGTACTTAAGTCTTACCTCAAACAAGTTGCAAAATGTCTTGTCAAATGGGTAAAAATAAAAAAAAATTAGACATGGCTTTAGAAAATCCATTTTAGGTAATCAGTTAGGGAACAAGACAGGAAATCTATCCACTAAATCAGTAGCTTCTGTGCACAAGATATGTTGCGTGCCCATCTTCAAGAAGAGTTTAATTTCAGTGTCCACAACTGAAAAACTCTAAGTCAGAGAGAGAATGTAAGATCCTTATACTTGTCTATAAAGCGTTCAGTTGAATGGCCTAGCCTAAAACATATTTCCAGCCTCCTGTCAATTTGGATACTCTCAGATCTTCAACTAAAACTACCTGTTAACTGTTCTCCTTCCAAAGCAGTATCTTTTAGTGGTAGAACCTTTTCCCTTACAGCCTCCAAACTTTGGCTGATTACCTTATCAAACTTTCTCCGTCTCTCTGTGTCTTAGTTACAACTATCAAATCTACCCTTAAGACCTATAATTTTAAACAGATTTACTTTTAATTTTTAACCTTATTTAATAGCTTAATTAGCTTTAGTTTTCATTTGTTAGTGCATTGAAGCAAGCAAATTGCAGTTTAAAAACTGCTTGTTATTATTATTGCTATTACTGGTGTTTTTTTTCATTGGCTATAGCTTAAATGTTTCCATGCAAGCTTTAAAGATAATTGGGTAATTATAAATTGTACATATGTCCTTCTAACTGAAGGAAGCTTGCTGTTATGACAAAGGTTAAATTAGGTCTTGTTTAGCTATATTTCTAAGCATTAGCGTTTTCAAATTCTTTGTGTTCTTTGACAAGCAAGTAACACCAGTTGAACTCTTACTAGTTATCTTGAAGTCAAGCCTGGTTGTTATATATGGGCCTTTCAACAATTGAACCATAAGTTAAGATAGTGTGGTTTTTCAAAATCTTCTTTAATAAGTACTAGAGGTTAACAAATTTAAGAATGGTTTGATTAAATGTCTTCCTGGAGTCAGTTTCCACTGGTTTGATGCCATCCGTTCAAGTTTGGACTTAGCATTGTACCTGTAAGGAATGGACTCACTTCCTGAATTACTACTTGGCAACTCTAACCTCAGCTATCAATTTGGCAAGCAAAATTTGTTGGCAAAGAGTAATACAGAGCTTAAATATCTGTGACCTATATCACAACAAATGGATCAGTGATTACGTAGATGCACTTCTGAACAGGAAAGCTTTACTAGTAAAACTAGTTGTATAGGATGCTTTGAATTATACCCGTGTCATTCTAAAATAATTTAGAAATTCTAAAACAGGTATAGAAAGTAATAATTATCTTGTTTGTTGACAAAGTTTTGAAAATACTGATTTGTTTGTTTCTCTTCCAAATCAAATGTATCATATGCACTTGCTAGGAATCTTTCTTGTTCAGATGAAATATGTGTCATTGTAAAATAATTTAGAAATTCTGAAACATATATAGAAAGTCATGATTATCTTGTTTGTTGACAAATTTTTCAAAATACTGGTTTGTTTGTTTGTCTTCCAAATCAAATGTATCACATGCACTTGCTAAGAATCTTTCTTGCTTAATTCACATGAACATTTATGGTAGCTTAAAAGTGTTAGATGTAAACGATTTTTGGTTGTTTCTTCAAGTTTGTGTAAAACAGTATATGACTTGAACTGATCTTTATTAGAGGAAACCACTAAATTTCATGACCTTGATATGTATTTCTCAGTCTTGACAGTGTCAGAAAATGTTTCTGACTAGTATTTAATTAAAAAGGTGTATATATTTGTTGACGCTTAGCCTTACATTTTGATATTCCAAATTATACTGAAGGTTTTCCCTATCACCTTCAAGCTTTCCACTTGGCTGAGGAAAGGTTTTAGTTTCTTTTTCCTTTCATCGGTCGTAATTCAAGGACTTTTCAGAAAGCTTTTAAACCATTCAAGATCAGCGAGATAATTGCAATAACAGCATATCTTGGCAGCTCTAGGTTTCACAATAAATACCATATGTTTGCTATATAGGAATCAAAATTAAGGTAAATACTTAAACTGAACTGTACTACTAGAGTAGTATCTAGTTCAAGTCAGAAATACGATTTCAATTTACATCAAACTGTTGTGAATAATTGTTTTGTGGTAAACTGTTTGTACTGCTGTAATTTCCTGATAGCTTTGTTGAGTTCAAAATGTTTTAGGCTGATTTAAGAAAGGAAACCTCAAGTACCTACTTGCTAAGTTAGTCGCTAGTTAAAATCAGAAACAAAATTTTCTAATTTACATCAAACTTTTGTGATAAACTGTTTTGTGTTAAACTGTTTGTTCAAGGTTTTTAAGACTGTTCTGGAAGAGGCGACTGCAACTATACGTACGGAAATGAAGGAAGTAAATTTCAGTTTAATTCTGAACGCTGAATTAAGAGAGTACTGTATTCTAAAATAGTTCAAGCACGTTTCATACTGCAAAGTTCCAAATATCAACAGTGATGAAGGACTCTACATAGATAAAGAACGACATAAACAAAGTTATTTTTTAATTCTATTTTGTATCTACTTCTGAGATGTGGTTGCCTTTTTGGAACAAGTTTAGTTGCAAGAAGGAATTCCGGTTGCTCCCACGCACAAGTGTGCTTTTTGTTTTTCTAAGCAATTGGGCTTGACGATGGATATTCTCACATTTCGTTGGTTTTTTTCCAGTTTAAATTAATCGTTAGAGAAATTTCTCAACTTATAAGCAACTTTGCCTTTACTGTAGCTTTGGTAAATATGCAGATGTTACCCGGCAAGGTTCCAGATTGGCATTTATTTAACATTTAAGTTTATCATATCTTGCTGAAAAAATGACCCCGACTGATTGCTCAATTTTGTTTTCTCCATCAAGAAAAGCTTCTGTAAAGCTAACAGGTCAATTTTTCAACGTCAGATTTCTGTGCCACATTATTTTTCAAAAACGTTCAGTGAGTGGAGAAATTATTTAAACTTTGCTCAAACGAGTTTACTTATTATTGTTATTTCGAAAATGCACAAGAAAAGCAAACAGGGAAGCCTTATACTTATCATATTTTTGGGTAAACTGATGACATTGGATGTTAATTGGAGATATGCGAATTTACCTTGGAAAGTGAAGTTAAAGTCAGAGTTGCAAAACCCCACTAACTACGAGTGGCATTTAACGAAATTGGAACCTGAAAAAAACATTTGTTAAACTGACTGGAACAGAAAATAGAAATACCAGTAAAAACGAAATTTATGACAAGTTATATTGTTCAACTGTAAACGTTCAAGGAATCTCAACTGTGATTGCTGAAATTGTTTTGAATAGTAATACATACTACAGTTATTTTCATTTATTTAGGAAGTTTTAGGCCCTTGTGCCTTATAAAATCCATTTCTACATCATGAAAACTTTATCATTTTATAACTTCAATTGTAATTTAAGTATTCATCCATCATATTCAGTATGATAGCTTGGAGTGATTTTGCTTCTTGGCTTATTACAAAGATGTTTTTCAAAAACTTAAATTTCATCACAAGGTATGCTAAAGCCCTGGAGAAATGGCGCAAAACAATAGAAAAAAGTTATGTACAGATATACTTGATTTAGTTTGGATAATAGAAGTTAAATTTGTTTAGATACATACATGAGTAATACAAAGTGTGTTAGTAAAATATAGGAGCATGTTTGTATATAAAAATGCGTTCACTTTCTATTCTTGTTTCATCAAACATGCTCAATGCTTT
>JANRMR010257008.1:14701-26217 GCA_025434825.1 Bergia sp. 'catenularis'
AACTACTATAAAAACTGATCGAAGATATCGATGCTTGAGAAAACAACTGGCCAAAGACCAGAGATTGACATCTTTAATTCCTGTTCTCTGCAAACCACTAATTTTATATTTCTATGCTTAGCAACTTGCTGTATTAATCATATTTCAGTTGCTCTCTTTTTTCTTTTTGTATCCAATTCAAAAGTACATCTATTTGAATGAGTATGACTTAATGCAGAAATTGGCCTTAAAATGTTAGTAACAACAGAAAATAAAAGATAAAATGGTTGCTTTAAATCTCCACGAAAAGGTATTACTGAGCTGAAAGCGAAACTTAAATGTTAATAGAAAGCAAACGATGAATAAACCATTCAAATACAAACAGAATCTTGTATGAACAGCAAGCAATGCATAAGTTAGTTCTTAAAACAGAAAGACTAGCTTATTCAGTAAGAAAAGTTGGTTGTTTTTGCCTCAACTTAAAGTTTGCAGTTTTTAACTTACGTTTTTCTAGCATCAGAGAAGCACTAATTTAATATATACTCAGTTCTGACAGAAAGTGATGCAGTTTGCTCATATACCGAGATCTATATGTTTACTTTATATTGTTTAGATGTTTCGATAACGCATGGCGTCGCATGATACACCTTTTGACATCGAACTTTTAAAATGGGTGACTTCAGTTTTCATCCAATTTATATGTGACTTAACAAAGAAAGCACTATCTTTATTTTAATACATTCATGTTTCTGCACTTTGTTCGTTCGTCATGACAGTTTTGCAAGTACTACTACTATACAGAATCAATTTTTGTTTTATGTTATATCATACTATATTAAATTATTTTCTGTTATGTTATGTTAAAATAGATGTTGTTTCACACGATCGACTTAAGAAAATATCAAGGTTAACTGGAAGGGAATGAAATTTGAACCTACCGTTCGTCGTGCCATCAATTTGTCTTGTCATGCAGGGCCTCTTGAGAATGACTAAAGCAAGCCTACGTTCTCGCAACATAAAATGTTTTGTGCCGAATACGTAACTGTTAGACTTGACTGTGGAGTTGTCAGTCCACATATGAGGCAATCAAAACTATATATTTCGCAGAACTAGTTTACGGCCTCTGACACCAAAGAGAAATCCACACCTGAGGCTTTTATATATACCAATCATCATTTGATTGTTGTATCAGAGCCTAAAGTCATTTATATTGAGTGTGCATTTTATTGTTACAAAAAAACTAAAGCAAAACAAAATTCGAAAGACCACGTCCTGATCATAAACTGGCAAGATCTGTGCTGGTAGATTCTGTTCCAACATCTTTCACTAATACTTACCGATTGGTTTCGTGGAAGTTGCGAGATCAGTGATAGTTCTGAGAATCCTCCGAGTCAAGATGAAATACTAGAATACGTATCAAGGAATCTAGTGAGCCAAGTTGGAACATTTTAAACAGTTCGTATATCTTAAATTTTTGTACAAGTTTAGTTTGCAGAACACGACTTAAGACGAAATGCTTAAATGCATTTTTGCCCCCGCTTTGCTACTGCCAAATGAAGTAATCTCAAATTTATCATCAGGAGACTATTGTACTTGTCCTGGTGCATTCTCAAACTTCAAAACTTTATTTTAAAAACTCTCCACTCTTTTGATTCTTCATGCAGCTTTAGTTGAGAAACATAGTACCAGCAAACATTTAGCTACACTTTTACTCTTCGAGACTAGCAAACCGAATGGTCGTTTATATCACCAGTGGATGGGGTATCAGTTCTTGCTTGTTCCCGAAAATTGTCTTTGCCAGGATCAGACATACAAGCGTTGTCATTTGGCGTGTAACTTCTCGTATAAATACCCAAAAGACAAACACATAGAAAGCACAGTTTCGTTGCATACTAATTGATGAATTTCTGTCAGTAGAAAAGACGTATACAGGAGGTTGCTGTCGTGTTCTTGGACCTCGCGATAGCCTTTAATACGAAGATATTGAAATTTCAAATTCATTCGACTGCGCACGTAGTTGTTTACCTCTATATGTGAGGATGCAAAAGGTGCTTGCTTCAGTTGATCATGCTTGTCTTACTTTTTGTAATGAAGCTCAAAACAAAGCTTAAATAATTTTCGCATCACTCTGAAATTGTGTCCTTGCACTCTGATATTTATACACAAGGCTTGACCCTGTTGTTTGAAAGTATAGGTTAGTGCTAAACAAGGATTAGAACCTAAACCGGCGAGTGGCTTTGTCCAGTTCTGTACAGACTGGTTAAAGTAATCATTTCAGGTTTGCAGGATGTTTTAGGAAAGTTTCAGTAATAATTTGGAGAATCAGATCACGTATTTCCAAAGGAGGAAATTTAACTACAAATGTAGCTTATACCTTGGTTAAAGTGAACTCACTTTTAAGCAACTGGGGTAAGGAGAATGTCCCGCTGCTTAACCTTGAAAGAGCCCCTCAGACTTCACGTTGCTTACCGTCTATCTTGTTGTGATTAACTTACCTTTTCGCGAGGGTTCTGAAGCAAATGCCCAAGATTTAAGCTTTTAATGTTGCGGGTTATGTAATGAGAGCATTTGCATGTTTTGCAAGTTCTCGTTATATCTTTGAAGACGCTGCTTTCTGAATGTTGTTTGGATTGTGCGCTGCCGGTGACTGGTTTTGAAGCAATATGAAGCTGTAAGAGTGTTTTGCGGTTAGAACATATTTTAGGAGGTTCCAGATGGGTAGAAACTTGATGACCTTTAATTAAATATGCTCTTAAAATTGCTTCAGGTATACATACACGCCATTGTACCGATCACTTCACCACCTTTTGATAATCCCTATTTGTAGTGAGTTTATTATGGACAACAATAGTTTAGCGAAATAAAAAAAAACATGAACAAGTAAACGACTTGTTTGTCCAAACGACTATGCAATTTATCGTAAAGAAGCAACAGAATTATTCTGACAGAGTAGAAACAATGAAAAGCAGTAAATTTAATGTTGTTGAAGGTAGCATACTCTCTTGTATATTACAACTATCTAATACAGTTTCGTGTACTTAGGTAAAAACAAATCGCATACTTGGTGTGAACAACGAACGATGCTACATGCTGTAAGCAAAGAACCTGTCATACCAAAACACCAACAGAAGAGCCCCGCCCCAAATTATAGTGCATTGTTAGAAGAATCTCTGACTTAATATCGAAGACCCGCATTATTGGGGTCTTTGCACGCAATACTATTATACAGTCAAGGGCACAGTCATCGCGAGAAAGGAATTCACGCGAATCTACATTCCACTTTTTGAGAAGTATATGTATAGCATTCTGAAATAATGTGTTTCAACGTGATTTTTAGTTATTTTAGTGTCCTGATGAAGCTTCACAGTTCCGAGTAAGACATCACTGAATAACTTGAGAATACCAGTTAAAAACTGTGTTCTTGTTTATTATTTTTATGTATCCTGTATAAGCTTTTTTTAATAAATATGACGTGCAAATAACGCTCAAGTGACCGAAGGAAGAAATATCAGTATGCTCATCAACGTCATATACAGTCAGCAAATATTCAACAATCACTCATGCGAGGTGTCTGCATTGAGGAATGATGCTTTTAATCTATAGGTAAACTCAAAACTAGAAAGGGAGAAAAAGATTTTTCCTTCGGTTTTTGTTATTCTGGCAGTGGAATCCTAAAAAGATTAATTGCTTGATAACGAGTTTTGAAGACAAAATTTATACTTTTTGGTTTCTAGCGGTCAAAAAAAACCGGAACAAATCTGTTATGAAAAAAAAGAAAATGTTGGAGAAAAATTAAAGAAAATCAAACATTTTGATATTTTTCTTCCTCTCATTATTAACTCCATCAGCAACAAAGCATTGAGAAGGCTTGTCGAACAAGTAACACTTACTTTTTAGAGAAAAGATAAGACATAAAATATTAAAATACGTTTCACAGGTTAGGAAAATTATTTTTCTGAGTTAATAACTGAAACTTGTAATACGAAAGCCGCGAGGTTTCTGTGTCTTAGTGTCAACGTTAACTGTAATAGAAGCAAAAACCATTCTGTTGTCTTAATTCCAGTTTTAAGCTGGCATTGGAATTTCAGTGTTGTTTTTCTCATGATGAATCATCCTATAAGCATGTTTTATAAAACAGAAAACAGTTCTGAAACAAAGTCAGTAAAGTATTTAGATCAAGGGCGTCTAAAATGGGAAACCACTCGTAGGAAAGACAATCTAAGTTTCTTGCTTAAATTTTGAAGCTACGAGCAAATTCAACTGAGATGACAATCGCTGATAACTTTTAAGGCCACCCGACCAGAAAAGCCGAAATAAAAAAAAGAAAATATTGTTTTGCATATGCATGATGTCGAAAATTCTAGCCTGCTATTAGTAATAGCCGCCTGCCAAAAAAACCCATTGAAAATCAGCAATGTTTTAGTCTTTCTCTGTTTTCCCTTGAAAAACAAAAGAAAAAGAGGGAATTGTACGTATTATATTTGCTACATAATCCTCTTGTTCCATTCGTGAATATAGTGTCTCTTTAGTCTACTATGCCTCAGGTGAAAACCTAATTGAAAATTGTACATACCGCGCCACTAACCTCCCTGGTATTACCACATCGAGAGTACGAAATCATGACTCACCATTTACGTAGTTCTCCGGCATTTAGTGAACTCTAGTATAATCACCCCAGCGTAGAGAGTTAGCATTGATATCAATTAATAAAACCGTCGTCACAAACAGATTAACCATTAAAATATATTCGGTGACCCTTTGAGCCCGCTTCAGTTTCTGAGAAAATGATCTGCTGCGGTTCTTGGAAATCGTCTCGCTTCAGTGATCAGTCACATCCGGTTTATAATTAATTCGCACCTTTTTTTAACTTAAACTTTTGTTTTCCAGTTCAAAAGCATTTTAAAAGTGCTCTGTTAAGTACGTTTTTCTAAAGAAAACAAGAACTATTGTAGGTTTCTAAGACATATGCAAATACACAAACATAAGATGTGTTTAAACTTTTTGCATTTGTTGAACTTGAAGTTGAAACGGTATCGCAAAGATAAGCATTTTTATAGAATTATAATCAACTTCAGGATTTTCCGTGCTTCTATTTTTGTGATAAACTAAGAAAACAACATAATAGCCACAACGGTTGTTCTTCATCTTCATCTTTTCTTGATTTCTATTGACGAAGAATGACGTCATGCTGATTCTTGATTTCTACTGGCTAAGGATGACTGCACGATCAGCTTGCCTCAGTCAGTTTCGAACCGACTTTTTTTGCGGGGCGCAAACAAAACAATTTCTTGTGCTGCACACGTATATTTTATTAACTTGTTATTCTTCATTTTCGTTTTTCGGCGCAGTTTTAAGTCCTCTTTCTTAGAGCAATTTGATTACTTCCAGATAATCATTTAAAAAAACACGTTTAAAAACTTCGTTGAGCCTCACTTGCAAACCATGACGGACTTTTCATGTGTCTGTGTCTGATATCCGAATTCAATGCAGTTCAGGTTAAGACGTAGCACTACACCAGTTACTCTGGTGGTTTGTTTTTAGATCACTTATTCGCACCTGTAGCGAGTACAGCACCACCTAGGCTTCAGTATAAGCTATTTCCCAGTTTGTTCATAGTCGATACACTAGATCAGTTAATCTTTTCATATTTTCACTTGAACTGTATAGAAATAGCTCAAAATCATCATTTTGTTCAACTTGTTATAAAAATAAAATAAAGCAATGGTTGTGCCAGTCTGGCAATTCGTGTCGCTGTTTTTCGGTTACCAAACTTTTAAAGTTTTTTTTTTTTTGAAAACTCCTAACTTTTTATGAATTTGATTTATCCATGACATATACTTACTTCTGCCCTTCAACAAAATGAAAGATAATTCTATAGGTTTTTTACCAATGGTTCAAAATAAGGACTTTCTTGGTTTTGGAAACAAAAGCAACTTTAACACGACACATTTTACTGATTAGAAGCCAAATGTACAACTCACTCACCCACTGTAGCATGTTTCGCATTAGATTGAGGTCCATCCCTTTTGCCGCTGCTTTTGCTTAACTCCGGCTTGACGCACTTAACTCAACATTTGTACCTTGTTGTAAGAAAATTCCCTTAGTTTCATAAGAATGACGTCAGCCATACAGCACGCTATCAGATGTTTGCTTGCAGAATAATGATAATTTATTTGTCTTAGGCAAAGTAACCGTTTACGGCGTGTGGACTGGGCAGACAAGACAAACGTTAGTCATCAAAAAACACAAACGCCTTAAACGAGGAAATCATTCATTTTTGCTGTAACTGCTGAAAGAGGACTCCTACAATCCTGTTTTAAACTTTAATGATCTTTTAAGGATTTTAGAATAAACTTTGTAGGATTCTTTTGAAGTTGTTAAACGCTGTTTTTGCAGAATACTAAACTAGCGTCCAAGCCTCAAACCGGAAATTATTTGACCCTGACAGAGATTTAGATTCTGAGAAATAGAGTGCCAGCATTTCTCGGAAAAGCCGGAAGCACATCTATTTCAGTTGTGTTTTTTTATTGTTGAAATAATTTATTTCGATATAAGCAAACGAAAATCGAACACCGACTTTAAGAGCGGTATAAATTAACACTCACATTTGGGTCACCAATTGTTTTTTTTTAGACATACAATAACTTGATCACGAAACAGTTTTGAATGTGTTTTGACATAAAAGTAAGTTCAGAACTAATATGAACAATGAGAAAAGGTTATCAAAACGTATTTGTTCCACCATCCGTGGCATTTTCCGATTCAATAGCTGAATACCGCTATTTTTCAATAACGTAAACAGATAAACTGATGGTGAAAATGAAGAGAGCTTTTTCTACGGTAGTTAACGATAACCGGTCGTTTCGCCCACAATCAATTAACCCACAGTTAGTTCGCCCGCATTTTTGGTCGTTTCACCCACGTGTAAAAGACCTTTCGCCTGTGCTATTAAAATACAGAAACTTCATGAATGGACATATGCATTAAAGGGTTTGTCATTTGTGAAATAAATCGTGTTCTTGATTTTCATCTTCTTGTTATTACATTCGACTTTATCGAACAAGTCCACGATGTTATCGATCGACCATGGCAAATTTGTATCAAATAACTATAAAATTAAGTCACAAAACAGCACAGTTTTTAACCCGATTTCGCACATTATTATTTTGTAAATGTAATTACCATTTTAACAAACGCAATGCATATATTATATACAAGTTTCTAAGTTCTATAATAAAAATTTTGTACGACATCATCGTGTACGTAGCTTGTAATGTTGTTTTGTCAGACTGAAGCGAATACAGTATTTCCAAATGAAAAGTTTTCCCAAAACTGGAACGAAAAACAAACTGAACGAGCAAGACAACGATTTGCTAATGTAAACAACAACATTAACGTCAGGCGTCTGTCTTTTTTTTGAAGGACGAGGTAAACTGGGTTCCAGCGAGAATCCCGCGGCAACGAGACACAACAAATATGGCGGACTTGGAAAACTGTAACAGTTTCTTGAGGAAGTTTAGTTTATTCGCCTGCAAACTCATCAAATTTAGGAGGATTGCTTTTGAATAAGGTTGGATCTGTTTATTAGCACCTGGACAAAGTGATCGACTCTTTTACTGGAAGGTGAAAGATGCGTGGTTGTGATTTTCATTTATCAAGGCTCAAGAAAATTGTTTGACACAAGACTTGCTTCCCACATCGGAGGGTTGTTCATGTGGAAGTTCTAGGCTCAACAGGTTTTTGTTTCACACAGACTTGCTACTACAACGGAGGATTTTGTTCATTTAGAAATTCTAAGTGAACCATGTCATTTGGTAGTGGCAGATCTTTTAAACGGAGCGATCTTAATCTGAAAAGGGAACTGGAAGAGCTAACGCGACAGTCCCAGCTGGAATATACAACTCTAAGTGCGCAAGATAAAACCCAATTGCTGGATAAAAATATTTCGCATAATGTTTCTCACGGAGAACTTTATCCAAGGTCCAAGAAAAAATCAACAGGACCTAAGAAAAATGTTCAAATCCAAGGGATAATGAAGGAAGAAGAAAGTGAGTTACGAAAACTTGAAGATATGGGAGAAGTTCCTCCACCGAGCCCGTCCATAGATCTGGAACCAGAAATGATGAGAGGAGAGATCGCCCAGTCCAACAAAACTCTGTGTGACGTAGAGAGAGGGGAAAGTTCTGTCACCCAGGACAGACAGGCACTGCTAGAAAGTGCAGTTAGAGCAAGATCATCTGCAGTTGCGTCAATTCGTGCAAACGTTGATCTCAGTGTTGTTATGCAGGGGAAAGGAATTGTGGATGGAGATCGAGCATCACAAGCCTCTACTGTTCAGTCCACTGCCAGGGTAAGAATCATCACATATCGATTACGTCTAATGGACGTTTGGGGGGTGGGGGTGGGGGGTTGGTGGCTGTGACGTTTCTCTTTGAAACGTCAAGGGAAAATTCAATTGTTCATTTCAAACTTGTTGAATTGATGTAGAATAAAATAAAACACCTTTAATTATATGTACAAATCTAAGCTAGCTTTTTTTGACTGTAATTGTGGTGATGTAATCTGAGGTGATGACAATGCAGTTTTTTCCTCGAGGTTTCAATTCTACCATAGTCGCTGGGTTTCCAATATATGGAACTGTTTACTATCCTGCAAACTCTTAATACTCCTTCTGATGTGATGCAGAAAGTTCAAGTGATGTCCTGATTACTTGACTTGATTGCTGTTAAATATTATTATATATTAAATTTTTATTAATAGCTTTGCAGTATTTATATACTGTTTTGAACAATAAAACATCAATAGATATTTATGACATTTCTAGGAGGTGGGGGTGGGGATGGGATCTCCAGAGAACCATCCATATGATGTTTCTTTTATGGAAAAAATTGATATGTGATGCCCTCTTTCCCACTATTCAGATGAAGTCTGGTAAACGTAGATCTGCAAAGAAAATAGTTCAACTGGATGCTCAGAAACCATCATTGGAAAAGCCAGCAATTGTCAGCTCTCGGGGTACATCACTGCAGATGCAACTGAATCAACGTCCAAGTGCTGCACACGATAAGCAAGTCTCCACATCGCGGGCGTCTGCTGCATCTGCTAAGACTGAAAACAGCCAGGCATACCCTGTTAGGTATGTGATGAAAGTGTTGGTAAAAATTTCTTTCAAACAAAACAATTAACTTGCAGATTGTTGAAAGTTTGGCAAGGATCAAAATAATGTTTTTAAAGTATCCTTAAATTTGTAAGTTGTTCGCAAAAATCAAGATTTAATTTACCAGCTACCATATTTCTTGGACTATAAGTTGATTTTCTGAGACCCAAAATAAAAGTATACTAAGGTCATGAAATCTTGTTCTTGAAAATCATGACCTAATTGCCAGGAATGTCACATATATGGTAATACATAATTACTGGTAATTTATATTAATAGTTTGTTCTAAATGAAAGAATTATCATTAATTACAAGGTGTTGTTAAGTAAAGTTAATATAGTTTTCTCATGTCCATATACAGTGGAATCCAAACACCCTGTTTAGAAGGCTTTGAGGATTCAGTATTTCCTTTGGAGGATGGGAAAGAAATGCAAGATCATGTGCACACAGAAGATGAGGAAGAACTTCACAACTCAGGCATTCGGGCAAAGTCAGCAAAGTCGTCTGACCAATCAGAATCTGAATATGACAAAATCCATTCTGAAATCCAGGAACTTACGCTGAAACTCAGTTCCGGATTAAATATTGCTGATATTTTGAGAGGTACTGAAAAGCAAGGAGAAGAAGAAGAAAACCAAAAAAGACCCGACAGTGTGATTCAGAAAAAAAGACCTGGGAGTATTCTGACAAGAATCAGGACTGATGAGATTGGAGCTATGGACTTTGCTGTCAAGGGAGCTTCACCTGTGGTGACCTCTCGGTTACCAGCAGCAGCCAGGGAGGCAATGGAAAGAGACCAAGTTGACAAACTAGTTTCTGAGGTACTGTGCACAGGAAATTTGCATCGACTTACATGTACACTATTCTGTTGAATAAAAATAATAAATAAGTGATATTGTTTTTGACAGATTTTAAGAAATCAGAAAGTTTTAAATATTGTTGTAAGTTTTGGACTTCTGGATAAGTATTGCATACTAGGGACTATAACGTATATATATTGTAGGTATTCAGAGGAAAGTTGTATGATATTATGGTGCACTGTTTTTATGAGTCAGTTTAATTTATTTCTTCAGGCCTTGTTTGTGTAAGAACAAGTGAGTCATTTTTTGCTTCAACAAGCTACATTTATTTTGATCTGTGTTAAGTTAATCATTGTATTTAAAGCAAAACTGTATCCTGTATGCTAATTCTATTCACACGTAAGTACTAAGTGTTCATTCTATTGCTAATTGGTTCAGTTCAGTATCTCAGGAAACCTATATATAGAGTTCTTGTGGTTATGTGGGCTACACATAACTAAAGCATATCATCACAGTTTGTTATAATAATAATAATAATAATAGTAAATGTTCTTGGAACACATTTTAATAGTAATAAACCTTTATTTCCACATAAATAGACCAACGTTAAAAAACTACAATTTTCAATAAATACAATGCATAATTTACATCTGAAAAAGGCTAAAAATTCTAAGTACTAAAATTACAAATGGTAATAAAAAGAAAAGAAATTCTAAACAATGAAATGTCAGTCTCAGTTCAAACACCCTCTCCTGGGCCTAAAATTTAATATCTTAGAACAAATTTTACATGCATCAATGCATTTACATCGATAAAATACTAAGAAACTATTTATGGAATTAAAATTTAAGCTAGCCTATCTAATTGCTAAAAGATGACAAGGGGACAGCTAGTGCCTACTTAATACTAAACAAATGTGTTTTTAAACAAGACTTAAACTGGTTGAAAGATTCAGAAATTCTTATAGTACATGTAAGTGGCAGTTCTTTCCAAAGTCTAGGGACAGCTATTAAGAAAGCGCGGTCCCCATAGGTAGCAGAAGCAGACTGGGGGACCGTAAGGAGACATTCAGATTGGGAGTTGGATCTTAAATTTAATTACAGACTGGACAGTAGGGACTTATACAACATTTTAGGTGATTTATGACATCTTTTAAATTTAAACTCATAGCTGCACAGAAACCTTGGATCTGACAAAGAGCAACTGCCATTATAATAGTAACTACTGACATCCACTCAACTGGCTTAATTGGTCAGACTGTTTTGTAAACCATGTAGTAATCTCATATTTGCACTTGTTTTGGTGCACATTTTCACTCTAAATTGTCATGTCGTTAATAAAAACTTTTATTAATTTCTACTGAATGTACAGTCAAGGCCTGTTTTAGAGATTTTAATAATCATTTCTAATGTTACTCTCATGAGTTTGTTTCTTAAATTTATGTTTTGTTTTAGAACACCTTCCTGGAAAATAACTCTTAATGATGGGAGCATTTCTCTTTAATTTACTTTACTTTACTTTATTGAGTTCGTTGCATGTTTATATTATATTTACATAAAAATATAAAATACGTTAGGTAG